>JBBBDQ010005787.1:0-17463 GCA_037127315.1 Ascarosepion bandense | reverse complement strand
CTGATCTTTAATAATACTTATAAATTTTGTTTTAGAGAAAATTTTTTTTAAGTGTATCTAAAAAATGTTTAGCTATTGAAATATTTATAAAGATTCAAAACACCTAAGTCCCTATTTAACCCTAGCCTGTGTGTATTTAATTTTAAAATCCAGTATTTTTCTTTCTTTCTGCGTCACGTGATGTAAACAATCTCTCCACGAACACTCTCGCAAAATACATTTCTAATTTAAAATCCTTTGTTTCTGATGAAGGACTGAGGACGGTCTGAAATATCAAATATAATAATAGAAATAAATAAATACTGTCAGAAAAATACATTTTTAAACTTACAACTTTTTAGTAGTTTTTCCTCTATATATATATATATATATATATAATTATTACTTTAGAACATGTACAAACTACTAAAACATTGTACATTTTGTTTTGACAGTGAAAGAACAATTCCTCATTAGGTAGTTAATAATGATGGTAATAAACGTTTTATTGAGAAAAATTTTAAAATAAAACCACTTCCTTTTATTTTTGAAATCTTTTTGTACAAGGTAAAAAGATATTAAAAAAGAAGACATTTCAAAAAATAAAAGGAAGTGGTGTTTTTTAATTTTTTTCAATAAAACGTTTATTATCATTATTAACTACCTGATGAGTCATTGTTCTTTCAATGTCGAAACAAAATGTACAATTTTGTAGTACAAGGTAACCAAAAAAGTTTGGTCTGTTTTTTTGATTAGTCAATGAATAAAGTTGAAATATATACGAATTTGTTTTCAAATTCGAACAGCCTGAAGTAGGAACATCAGATGTTATAAAAAAAACACACGCATCATGCCCAGCCATCAATTATAAGCCGGGCAGCTGTGAGAAAGATGAAAGTGTCTAGAGATCTCGTTCGAGGTTGTTTGCTTTACAACATCAAAGTGGGCTTATACTGCAAGGCGTTGGTTTTAATAATTCAAGTCAAGAGATTTGTCTTTCCATAATGAGCCTTGCAGTGGACGACCACAGGTCTTGAATGACGGAGTCCTGAAGGCAGCCATTGAAGAGGATAGTAGTCTAACGTGTGGTGAACTTGCAAGACAGTTCAACATTTCTGATGAAATAGATTTCACCTGCACCGCCTAGGTAAGACGTACAAACAGAGCAAGTGGGTTCCAAAAATACTGTTGAAGGTCCACAAGAAACGAGTGGCAGCCTGCAGATCGCTGCTTTCTCGCCACCATACCGCATCCTCATTCAATCAAGTGCTTACCAGTGATGAAAAGTGGGTTCTGTACGAAACTCCCAAGCGTTCCAGACATGCTGTCCCTCACACTGCAAGATCGTCTATGCACCCACACAAGATTATGCTTTGTGTCTGTTGGACAGGTCGTCAAGTGGTTCATTATCAACTGCTACCAACGGGCCAAACGGTCACTGGAGACCTATACTCGCAGCAATTGAAACGTGTGCGACATGCATTGCGCCAGAAGGAACCAGTACTGGTGAATCGCAAAGGTGTGCTTTTCCTCCATGACAACGCCAGGTCGCATGTCGCGCGAGTGGTCAGGGATACCATACAGCAACTTGGGTGGGAGACACTGTACCATCCACCTTATTCACCTGACCTTGTGCCATCCAATAACCACCTCTTCCACTCCCTGGAAAATCATCTTCGTGGGAAATCCTTCACCAATGAAGCAGACTTGCGCAAAGCCCTCACAGATTTCTTTGCTTATTCATTTGAATGAATATATATTATATATATATATATATATATATATATATATTGTTTGTATTGAGGCAGCCTTCTAAACATCATATTTTGGCTTTAATTTCAGGTGAAAATTAAGACAAAATTTTAAGAAATATCCAAATTTTTGTCTTTATTTTCACCTGAAATTAAAACCAAAATACAATGTTTAAAAAAAAAAAAATATATATATGGTGATTTGGTATTCAAAATATGATTGTTTCAAGAAATGAAAGTATTAAAATTTAAAATTTTTCTACAGTAATGTTCACACTACACAAGACTCAACAAAGGAAATAGGATACAACGTTCATGGCATGGCGGCTCTTAGCTGTAAGGGTCAGAACTGAGGAATGTAGTTTGTCTTAACACTTTCAGTAGAAATAGCAATAGAATAGTGATTGACTTGTAATATTTTATCTGTGTGGAAAGGTTTTGTAAGAAAATATTTCATCACTCACAAGGCCAAGTAAGCACTTTTGGCCTCTATTGAGAGTCCAAAGTGACACGATACAAAAAAGATTAGTGTGTCTCGTAATAAAATCTATCTCAATATTTAATAGAAGTTCTTTCCTATAAAGTGATATACCCTAACTTGAACTGGGGAAAAAAAAAAAAAAAAAAAAAAGTGAATTTTAACATATCCTTTCAAAGTGGAAATATTAAAAAATTCTTGGTAAAAGGGGCTTCAACACCAGATTTTGCATACCTTAGACGCATAAGTTGGACCTATTCCTTTCTTCGTGGTACCAATTCTGAAAGAAAAAAAAAAATTCTAAGATTTTAGCTAGCAGCCATTTTTATTTAAACAAAAATCTTTTTTTACTTTCAAAATAAATTAAAATAAAAATCTAAAATAGAAGTAAATTATTTCTGTATTAAATGTATTTCAATGTTCATTGATTTTAATGTTCTCTAATAAAATTGTTTTTCTTTTGTAAATAAAATTCATATCAAAATTATACCTGAAAGTATAGTAAACAATTAATTTAACAGACATTGATAAAGTGGATTTCATATTTAACAGACTTAATCAAAGGGCAGATATCAGGCTAATTCCCAATTAGATAATTGACAAAATTTTAAAATAGTAATATTTAGACTATATACCTCTCCCCACCACTTTTCAATGAATTATATAATTGAACTGTATAATCATTTTAAATAGACTTTCAGCTAATGTTTCCAAGGCTATCATTTAAAAAAAAAAAAACAGGACGATCTATATAGGGTTTAATAGCATTGTAATAATTTTCAGAAATTTACACTTAAATTCTCTAACAAAAAAGGCAAAGTTAAAGGCAATTTTGTGTTTATTAACATTTTGCCATCAGATTTTTTTTTAATTATTCTGAAGCTATAGAGAGATGGTTAAGGTTTATTCATTTGGCCTTGTGTCATACATAACCAAACTCCTTACAAGTTTTATCCAGAGTTATCAGAAGGTTTTTATCGTCAGCAGGTTGTTTGGAATGTGTGGAAAAATAAAATATACATTTTGTATGTTTGAAGAGAAATTTATTAAAAGAATAGAATAAAAAGAATTCGTAGAAATTAATGTTCAATCAGAAAGTTGAGGGTATCAAGCGTTATAGAATGTTCGTAATAGTAATTTGTTGGAAAGAGCTTATGCGTACATACGTATATATGTATGAGTGTTTGTTTGGTAGGAATGTCTTTGGATGGAGAACAAGAGGTAAAATGAATCATCACACAAGAAAGGAGATGAGAACAATGTGTGATGCAACCTTATATTCGGGTCGACTTGAAATTTCTGCCTTGTTACATTTTAGCTTGTCTCTCCTGCTTCCATGTCCGACTGACTGATGCGATCGAAGTCATTTATATATCCTTTAGATTTTTCGCACGGGATTGTGAAGTCTTTTTTTAGTCTTGTAAATAACTCCCATTGGTCAGAAAAATCATCTAATCACGAAATCAATCCTTTTTCTATGCGGCAACACTAGGATTTCACACGTCATTGTGAATTTTTGTAAAAGTGAAGATGAAAGTTGATTTTAATTCTTAATTTTCTATCCGCTACAAATCCACTATTCCTTTCAACTTTAGAAATATGGGCAACATTCAGGCTATAAATAAACTGTCCTTTAACATGAAATTTGTTCACACACACACACACACACATATATATATATATATACAAGTCAGTCATCCACATACAAATCTGTTTTGGTGTGTCACAGCTCATCAGTGTGACTAGACACATCCACTTGCTTCTGGCCAGGATTGAAACTTGACCGATTTGGTGTCAGTCAGAGTCGCTACCCCCTAAGCCATAGGCGCATGGAATCAGAGAAGAGAAATTTTAACGTGTTGTATATAAGCAGTGGATACACACGCCAGTCACTGAACTCAATTCATTTGAAAAGTAACACATATCACAGAAGTGGAAACTGTTTTTAAAATTTTCTCTTTAGAGAGCATTATATATATATATATATATATATATATATATATATATAAATAAAAAGAAAAACTACATCTTGTCAAGACAGTAACATTTTTACAACTGGCTTAAAAAGCAACAATGAAGGAGTCAAGGTATCAAGTGAGAAAGTAATTAAGGTCATTTGCATTTCTTTCTATTCAATGCCTGCTAATTTAAAGAATAGAAGTCAACAAAAAAAGCCAACAGGCTACATTAACCGAGATACACTAGTTTAAAATTTGATTTTTGTTTTTAATTTTATTCAAGGCAAAAGATAAAAATTTACTTTTCACTTTGATTTCGTTATAGACTGAACACTAAATTTACTTAACATAAAATATCAAATGCCAAATTTACTATAAAACTATTAGCATTTCTTTCTTTTTAATTTAAATTCTGGCAACAATTCTCAAAATATGAAAATGTCTTGAAAAGAAGAACATTATCAAAGAGATTAAAGAACAAAAGGTGAGAAAACAAACTTACGAATTTCTGCCTCTCTTCATTTCTTGGACGCCATCCAATTTAAGATGAAGGTCAAACACTAAAAAAGAATAAGTGGACAGATAACAAAAATAAAAATATCCTGCAAATTAAGGTGAACAAAAATTTTGCATTTAAGTAATTTCAATTAAAATATAAATAATTAGTTTGAAAAAGAAAAGACAAAAGACAAAAACTAATTGTCTTCATTATCTTTTTGCATATATATATATATATATATATATATATATATATATATATATAAAAAGGAAAGAACTAAAATCAACAATATATTTTTTTTTCAAATAAAATTATTCCATAAGACAAAATTATAATTTTTGAAAGAATCCTTGACCTCAATAATATTCAATAAAATTTTACCAGTTCAAAGATTAATTATCATGGCATCCATTCCTGACAATCCCTTATTTTCAATACTGACAAAACTTGCTCATATTTTAGGTATAAATTGTATAATTCAATGGATAATTTTAACAAACAAAACATGAATTTAACATCTGTTGGCATGAGTTATTCTTTTGAAAGACATGAATGAGCAGTTAGGAATAAATTTTAAAGCCTGTATATGGATGAACACGGGCACACGCACGCACGCACACACGTAATTCCATATCAAATCATTCAGAAAAAAGCAAATCTTTCCCACCCTTCACAATGTTTTTTTCTCCTTTTGACTCTAGTTAGCTACATTAAAGTTAGGTAGAAATCCAAAAGTACACGTCAAGAGAAGTTAGGAACCCATTTTTCCAGGCTGCCCAAAAATAGGTCTTTGCCCCAAAAATTGTCCCTCCCAACATTAAAATCTAGTCCACTATCTCTTACCAGATTTTAATTTTTGAGAAGTTTTTATCCAATAACCCTAAAATAAAAATCGGACCGGCAAATGTTTTGAGAGCAAAGAATCCAAAAATCACTTAGAAATACAGGGAAGGTCATCTTCAGACACGTTTTGAACTTAATAGGTGCTGCTGCTGCTGACTACGTTTCAGAACAAAAAAAAAAAAAAAAAGAAGGTCAGAGCTAAAACCTGTGGGTTTTTTTTTTTTTGACATCTATAGATAGACCCTTCATAATATACAAAAACTTTTTGGCATTTTATTGCTTCATATAAAAAAAAAAAAAAAAGATCAGCATCAAACTCCTTTATTTTTGCATTATTTTATCAAAAACCCAGATTTTTTACCATTGTCAATATGTTGTTTCAGTTCAAAGATTTTATGAAAAGTCTATCTGAATATCAAGACAAATTTTATCTCTCTGAAGAAATAATCAGCCCTACTGCAACCCATTTTGGACATCCCCGACCTGTCTTGGTTCTGGAAATTGGTACCAAAGGAGTCCCTGCAAAACCTGTACCAGCCTCTACAAATTTCTATATCAACCCCCTCTCAACACACATAATTCCATTAAAGAAAAAGAAAAGAAAAACCAAAAAAAACATTAATATAGTCCGATGAAATGAAGACCTTCTAAAGAACAATGCATTACAGAGCATGTTTTTTTCTTAATTTGTCCATCCATTTGCCTAGTACGACTGACAAAATCACATATGTAATGAGGTCAGCAAAAATCAGTCATTATTTACTTTCTTCTCACACTATCTTTAAAACGAAGTAGAATGTTTTTATCAAGAAAGAAATGAGAATGTCATTACCCATGACAAATATGCAAACACACGCATACAAACTTACATTTTACACTCTTCCACCAAATCTCATTTGAATTGTTTACTTTGCACAACTCAACCAAAATGTTTATATTTACAACTCACTGAACCTCTTCTCCTAGCCTAAAAACTTATTGCAGAACTGTTTTCCTTGTTTTGTTTAATTTAATTTTACATTTTTCCTTTTAAAATAAATCCAAACTAATTGGTTTTTGTTTCCCCTCAACACCCAGCCATCCACTTTTATCAAATTTCAGTTTGCTATGGGACATTAGAGCTTATTTTTCTGATTAGGTGTTGAATGTTTATTAGTAATTTAATTCTACAAAAAGCTTAAAGAATTTGTTTTAAGTTTCTTTAATAGCTTTAATATTCAAACAAAAAGTGAAAATTACAGCATCATTAATTTTACTTTTAAGATCCAATTTGTACAAGGTGTCAATACCTGTTCTAGATTTTAACAATGCCAGTTTTCAACTGCCAGCCACTGTTCAAGACTTGAAAGATTTGCTTACTGTATGATCATCTGCAAATAGCAGTATTTAAACAGTCACTAAAATCTCACATTACTCAAATGAAATTAAAAATTCCTGGCAAGGATTTACAGGGGGAAAAAAAATCTTTACCAGAAAAGAAACAGTCTATTGTAAATATGATTTACCAAAACTTTAAAGAGAAAATAATTTAAATCTTTTGAGCAAGTTCCACAATATGCAATCAGTTAATTCCACTATGTGAATATGTCTCTTCACCCTGAGCAATTTTCTAATTTTATTTTTCATTCTTCAGGTTCAAACAAACGAGGCCTTTTTTTAAGGGGGAGGAGGTAACAGTAAACCAATGACTTAATGAAAGGGGAACAAGTTTGTTTGGCAATGTATCAACTTATAGATTATTTAATGCAGAAATTTAATTTTCTTAGGAACATTAGTAATTTTTCTTTACAAAATAATTTGGTAATTTTTTTTTTTTTTTACTAATGAAAATGCCTTGCTGATATTTTTACTATAAAAATGTATTTCTATACCTTCATAATGTCGGGGGGGGGGGGGGGGGGTTTAAACTATTTGCTTATAACCGAGGCCTTAACAGAGGAACAAGTTAAAAAGAAGACTGCAATAAAACTCAAAGAGCAAATCCTGGCCGTAAAGAAGATGATAAAAACAGAAGGGAAAGATTTGAAGTCAACAAACACTAAGGTATAAAAAAAAAAAAAAAAAAAAAAAAAAAAGAAAAATTATATAAAAGTACAGAAAAATGTGTGAAGAAGGTAAAACAGAACTTTGAAGGCTAAATCTACAAAAAAAATCAATAAGATTTAAAAGAAAATAATTGGAAGAAAAAAAATAGAACATTTTGACATCTGATATGACAAGAAATCAAAGATCTGCCTTGAAAGCCTTCGATTTCACATTAATCGTTAAAAACAAATGTTGCTATTTTAAAAGTAGTTTATCTGAATTTTTAATCTAAAGTTTAACAATACAAGATGAGAAAACAGTTAAAAAACAAAAAGACAAAGAAAACTGCAGTCTAAAAAAATAAAATAATCAGCCTGAGACAATTGGAATCTAATTCCGCAGTATGACTCAATTCATTATTAAAATCCACTGGTGAAGATGGTGGCACTCCCAAAGCAATCTATTTCAACAAAGTTGATTTTGCAAAATTATGCCAAAATTGGAAAAGTCAAATTTGAGGAAGTTCAGTTTTTAAAACAAACAACTTGTTTAGACTGTTAGGAAATCTAAACATTTCTCCAGATAGAACTAGATGTGTGTGTGGGAAGGTGTCATATAATTGCTCCTGCAGGACAGTGTGACGATCTTCTAGAGCAGGGTGTCAAACACACGGCCTGCAGGCCAGATCCAGCCTGCGTAGGGCTTCAATGTGGCCCTTGAAAGAATTTTGAACAAACTGAAACCTAGCAATGTTTTTTTTTTCTTTTTTTTCTTTTCTTTCTAGCCTTTACTAGCTGGCATTTATGAAATTAGCCCTAACATGCCAAACAGGAAACATTCAGCCAGTCGGGTTACATCAAAGGTTTGTATTGCTTGAGCCAACAATAGGCCACGTGTCTAAAAACCGCAAATCCATCTCTCTTTCTCTCAACAAGAATATTGTGTTTAATACTATATCTTGGTATTTCAAAAACCAGTCTAACATATTACAAGTGTC
Organism: Ascarosepion bandense; assembly: GCA_037127315.1. Taxonomy (NCBI): domain Eukaryota; kingdom Metazoa; phylum Mollusca; class Cephalopoda; order Sepiida; family Sepiidae; genus Ascarosepion; species Ascarosepion bandense. The sequence continues at coordinate 8,933 of JBBBDQ010005787.1, read as the reverse complement.
AAGTATATTGTGGCATTGCTTTTAAAATCCAGTTAAATTTTCACCATGTTGTAAAAAAAAAAAAAAAAAAAAGTTTAATACAGAATTCAGATTATTTCAATTTACGCTACTTCCACATCCTTAAGTGAGACAAGTGAAATCATTAAAATTAACATTGTCACATCAGGACCCAAAATTTTTAAAATAATAAAAAGGATGAATAAAAAGAAAATTAAATTTTTAAAAAAATTATCAAACTAAGTATGAAATCAATTTTGGTCATTAATTTATATTTAATTACTTAGTTAACCACTAAGGATTATTATAAAGAAAAGTGTTTTTTTTTTTGTTTTTTTTAAATCATTTCATCCCAGACAAAGTGGGACCACAACTAGTTCCCAAGGGGTTACAGTGAGAGAAAAGACCGAGTACAGGGAGTATTGGAGAAAAAATAAAAATGAGTGGGATTCAAGAGAAAATAGCAATTGGCCACATCACATGACTGGGAAAGTAAAGAGACTCAAGATGCCAAATCAGGATGGATTACATTGCAGATCCTTCTTTGGATTTTGTCAAGAACCTCAAGATGAACAACAAGAACACCCAATCAGATATGACAACAGTATTCAATGCACAAACGAATGGTAGATTTATAAATATGTAAGATGGATTCTGACAAGAAAAACTTTCTGGTTCGACACAGACCTACTCTTCATAGCAGTAGATGCAGCTTTAAATCCGATATATTCGATCCACTTCAGGGTCGGTTGAAAAAGCGAGGTCAGTGTAGTGAAATGTGTTGCTCCTAAGGAGATTTGCATCAACCATGCTGATGGCTGTCAGGAAAGTTTCTCTATAGTAGTTAAAGGAAAGCAGTTTTGTTTTGGTGGGATTAAAATTTACAAACCATTTCCAGCTCTAGTTAACCACTGATTGGAGGTTCGTTTTAAGAACAGCAGCCAGGTTTATGTTGTCATCCTTAGCAGATTTTCTATTGAGACAGGAGTAAATGGTGTTGTCATCTGCATACTTGGAAACTACTCAGGAAGATCATTGATGAAGACTAGAAACCACAGGAGGAACACATGTTTGTATAAAAGAATCTGGAAGTTGCCAGTTACAACCGTAATTTCACAATTTGGTAAGAAGTCAGTCAAGTGCCATACATGATATATGCTTTCAGTGATCATGTCTCTAAAGAGATATGATTGACGGGGCAGAAGATTATCTCGCAGTAGGTTGCCATTGCTGTCTGCAGTAGATTGGTTGACAGCCAAGGCTATAGAACCCAATCTGTCCTATTATTTAACCCATAACTAGAGGGAAGAGACAGATTAATACCTTTCCCAAGGGTATTTGTGCATAAGTGAATGCAAGGAATTCAACTGGAATTCAAATTCAGTACCCCAATTTGTCATTCCGAGTCGATATCCACTGCACTGTAACGCACATCCCTTGGTAAGAAGGATTGGATTAAATGAAACAAGCAATCATCCAGAAATGACTTAGCTCTGGAGCTTGCACAGAAGGCCAGCATGCGAAACCCTGTCAAATGCTTTTAAGATATCTAGCGCAACAGCTTGAGCTTTGCAATTATTAAAAGAGCCTAATATACATATTCAGTGATGACCATTAGTACATCAGGGGTAGACCTGGCGACATGCAAGCTGTATTGTTTGCCAGAAAGTAGGTTTTGAGAGGTGAGATGCTTTACTACTTCAGTATTTAGAGCCTCAAATACTTTGTCAAAAAACAGTAAGAGGTTAATAGGGCAATAGTTAAAAAGGTCAAAAGGTTGATCAGAATTCTTAAAAAACAGGAAGTACAAATGAGGACTTTCAACAAGCAGAAAAGCAGGTAGCAAAACGGCAATAGTTGTAAAGTTCGGAGAGGACTGGAGGCACATTTCTTTAGGACAATGACTGGAATTCCATCACCTTCACTTGTTTTCATTTAGAAGTTGTATCCAAGACCAGAGACAACAGGGTTATAAATATACTAGCAGTATAGCCTGGCATTGCTTGGGTGTAATGAAAGCTTTATAACTAATCCATGGTCCTGGAGCTCAGACTCTTTGGACATTGACACAAAAGACTAAAAAGCAATAGTTGTTTCCAGTTAAAGCAAAACCGTAGACTGAAAGAAAAATGAATGGATGTAAGTCACATTTTGATTTCCTGTTATTGATATCAAATTTTCTGCACTATTGTAAGAACTGCAACCTTCAAACATCTGAATATTGTTTCTTATGTCTTTGTCTATGAGTGTATCAAATTTGATTAAAATCGGACCACTCCTTCTATAACCCGATTTTTTCGATTATCAATTTTCGATATTTATCAGGGGTACCTCGACACAAAACATAGATAAGAACACTCGCAGACGCTTATAGTACAACTGTGTAAATTTTCAAGAAAATCGGTTCAGCCATTTCTGAGTCTATAGGTAACGGATACACACACACAAAGTTCCATTTATAAATAAGTTTAGATCACTCAGTTGAGCCTCTGTTTTAGGTGGGGAAAAATAGGTGTGTGTACTCCAGATGAGTGCAGGGCTGGAAGAGAATTTGCAAGCAAAGCATTTAACCATGGCTACTGTAAATGCAAAGAGTTCAAATTAATTGAATAGGGGGGGGATATTAAGAGTTTGCATGAGTCTATTCTTAAGTATGTGAAACTGACAAAACAAGTTAAATATCATTCATCATAATTTCACTATGAACAAGAGAAATACCCAATAGAAAAGCAATGAACTTACCAAGATGAGCTCGATTAGAGATTTTTAACCGTTTTTCCAAATTGGTCAAGCCTTTTCCTTCATTTTTCTCAATTTCATTGAACAATTCAGGTAAATTAACAACTACTCCATTACCTAAAAAAATAGAAGACAAATCAAAATTAAATTATAAGTGGGCTATTTATTTATTTTTTTTTTTTTTTTGAAAAATTAGCTCTATACAAAATGAGCCAGTCACACACAAAAACTGTCAATCTATAATTCATTAAAAATAAATAGGTGGGTGCACAGATTTTTAAAGATTTTTAGGAATAGATACCTATAAACGAATAAAAATAATGTCACCACAAGAATCAATTTTTATTTTGATGTGATGGGGTGAGATGATACTGACTTTACACCACAAAATGAAGATAAAGTTGAAAAACTCATTTAGACTTAGGAACAATAGAAATTAAATCATGTACTAAGCTTAACTAAGGTTTGGCAAAAGATCAAAATTATCTCACTCACTGATAATGTTTTGCAAGACCAGCCTGATATTCCCACAAAAAGAGATCCAGAAATTAATATCTATTTAGAAATAGAGTAAAAAGCAGTGTTTTCATGGCTTATCAACCTTTTGAAGGTTATTTAAAAACAAAGTTTTTTTTAGATTGTAAAAAAGATTTTGGTGATAATGATTTAGTGCTACAAGTCTTACTAATTAACCCATAGCTAGAGGGGAAGAGGTTATTTCATACTGTGACCAAGAGTATTTACAAACAATATAACAAACCCAAATGAAATTGAGACTGCTCTCCAATTAACAATTCCAAACGATCATCCATTACACCAACTGCACATCCAAACTTACATCACCTATTATTCCTATCTAGGTATTGATCAGGATGGATGTTGCTTAACTTTGGTGATCATACAGGAACCAATGTTTTCAAAGTGATATAAGCCTCACTTTTTTTTTTTTTTTTATGGTTACTAGTGATGCAATATGAAATCTTTTCAGTCTTTTTGCCATCTCCACATCTGACAAATATTCTTGCCAATATTTAAGTAAAGAAAATAAAAGCCAATAGTAAAGCTTCATTTTCAAACCTTTGTTTCCTCAAAATATTTTTCTTTTCAAATATGAAAAGAAATTCACATGTATATATTTTAGAATTTATCAAAGCACAAACTGAAATAACAACGCACCCCCCACAAATGGTTGCAGAAATTTCACAATTTAATCAAATTATTCTTTTATTATAAATTTACTTATTTTTGTTGATCTATTCTTGAACAAAATTATGAGAATAACAAAGAAGTTTCAGAATTTTTTTTTTTTTACTAATTGGTCACTCAATATAAGGCCACAAAGTAGAGTATTGCTTCCAATGTGTATTGGAATGACTGCAAAAATAACCCCCTTGGCTCGCAAACTTAAAGACAAACTGCAGTAGGGATAAGCTACTTCTCGGTCTCACCTGCCATATTCTTGTTCTCTTATCTCAAAATAAGAATGCTGTGATCCCTTGACTGTATTTCTTTTGTTTGTTAACTTTTTGCCCTTTTCCTTTGTTATTGTTTATTGCAAACTTTGTCAATTCTGTTTGTTAGGTATATTGGACAATTACTCTGCAACGTAAAAAAAAAAAAAAAAAGGAACATGGCCAATTACTCTGTAACATCAAACCAAAGGAAGTGGGGGCGCACGGCCAATTACTCTGCACTGTAAAAAAAAGGGGGGAGCATAGCCAATCACCCTGCAACATCAAAAAATATAAAGGGGGGTATGGCAAATCACTGCTATGAAAAAAAGGGGGGGGCATGGCCAATCATTCTGAAAAAAAAAAAAAAAAAAAAAAATGATGTAGCACAAAAAGAAAGCTAAATATTCAAATTATTTAAACACTAAATTTCTTACCATGATTTAGGAAATCAGAGCAAAGATACATTTTGATTTTAGCCCAGTTATTAAGATTTGAATCTAATCAGTGGAATTGCCACAGACTTCACAAAGATTTAAACTACTTCATCAGTGGCATCACCAATCAAGGTTCTACATATCAAGGTTCGGTTGCATAAGCAGTACTTTTACACTGAAAACTTTACGATATTTTTCAAAGTAAAATATCCATATCTGTGTTGAAGTGGCAAGTTTGGAACCCAAGTGAAAATATCAACCAGAAAGGTTTTAATTAACCTGATGAAAAGTTAATCACTTTGCTGTCCTTGACACACGATTAGAATGTGGATTAATCTGATTTATTTAAAGTATGAATAGGAATTTAGTAACACTTGCCTTCCAGCTGATAAAACAGGTTAATTGGGTTATTATTTTGATTCATCCTTTCTTGACCAGAGTTGAAAATTTGGTCGATTAAACAGTGAAAACTCCTTTAATTTTACTATAGTCCAAGTTGGCAGACTTCTTTACAAAAGGTAAACCATTTTAACTGCTTGTTTCTTAGCTATCACATGCACTATACCAGTACCTCAATAAAACAGAGATGCTGTTTGGTGTCAGTAAGAAGAAAGACAGGAGGAGATAATGATCTTGTATATTTAACATCTGCTTCAATGAAATGGGGAAAAAAAAGTTAATTTTGAATTTTCTAATATGTATCCTATTTAGATAATGACCAACATTTATACTTATGACTGTCATTGCAATATTTTGTTAAATTTCTTATTCAAATATTTAACAATGTGATAGAACTTCCATGAGTATTTTAGCCATGAAGCAAGGAGCTTATTCAATCCTTAGCTTAAGAATTGATTTACCAGAAATTTCAAATAGGAAATGAGTTAAATTTTCATGGGTATTGCTAGTTATTATAATGTAAGTGGAGTAAAATTTTTATGTGTTAGCAAAAGTTCGTTTCCAACTTTAACGCTTTGAATATAATCCACACATTAACATTTAGAGTGGCAGTAAGGTCTCAACGTTTTACAGTTGAAATGGCTAAGTTCTATGCTAAGTTTCTTCTCACCTTTCGCTTGTGGAACTCTTGTTTCCCAGTCAACTTTGATATTCAAAAATTTGGTAACTGTTACAAGACATCACTGTTCTGGATCTCGACAAAAAAGAACATGTGTATGTATATATATATATATATATATAAATTTATATTTTTATTCTTCAGTGATAGTTGTGTGGAGGATGATGCAGCTGAGAGAATCACACACACATACGCAGGACTTGTCAGGAGGAGTTTTTTCTTCTGTGCTCTACCTGCATTCTATCAGTGTTTGACCAGAAAACCCCAAACTTATATAACCTGAAATTTCCTAGCATTTTTTTTTCCAGCATTTTGCTTATGTCATGTATGGCCAGGTACATCTGTCAATCATCACCAGCTATTGCCTTTCAAGCCAGCTGCCTCTGATGTCAAATGTTTTTGTCAGTCACTATTTGTGTTTTCTGCTTTTGATGTTGATCATACTTTTGTTGGTCACTGCCTTTGATGTGAATCCTATTTCTGTCAGGTCACAGAAATATATTACACCTCAATTTTACAAATTTCAACACAATATGAGATTGGCAGTTAAATCTCATCAGTTACTTTTAGCTAAGTTTCTATTCATTGCACTTGTCTATGGATTTCTGTTCCAGCTTCTTGCTTTCCAGCCAACTTGCATCTTTAAAAATTTAGATGCAATGTCAATCATTATCTACAGTACTGATTCCTTTTATTTTATTGTTCTTGCACCACCTTAATGTTTTGTTATTCTTTCACACACAGCACTTGTTTGTAGTGAAATGATAAAAAAAGGCTACATTAGCCTCATCCTCTCTGGAGTAAATATTTTTTTTTTTTTTAAGAAATGTACACTAACCAAAATGATTACATTTAAATATTTTTTTATGAACAAAACCCATTGTTATACATTTATCAAATAAACTAATGAAATAGAATGCAATTTTTAAAAATAGACAACATAAATATCAGCAATATCAAAAGTGTAAGACAAACCAATGGGGATAAAGAGTGCTTTGAGTATATGAGATAGCTCAAGCTCTTTTCAGCACTAAGTAAAGTCAGGCCGAGTATTTTTCAGCATCCTATTATATAAACAATTTTATAAAATTAAAAAATGTGATAATGGAACACCTTATTTAGCAACAAATTTCTAGTTCAGTAAAAATAAAATTGTAAAATTGGGATTATTTTCAGTTTTACAATTTATCTTTCAAAGGGTATAATTTATTCATTAAAGTCTGATTAGTGAAGTTCATGACCATAAATTCATCCCAGAAGGAAGATATTTGAAAGCAAATGCAACAAAGAACATTTTTGTTACATTCTAATGCTTGCAAAATTGACATTACATTTATGGAATCCATAAGAATTTTAAGGTTTCATTTTTAGACAAACTTAGATTTTTTTCTTCTTCTTCAGAATTCCATCAGTATAAGTACAATGTAGGTACATTAGATTTGCTATTTAATAATGAAAAGAACTTTAAACAAACGGTGGGAGGGACATTATTTCCTTGTCAGTACACTTAATTCAGTGGTGAATATTAACCGTAAAAAGAAACATTCTCAAATAAAAACTTCAGATCAAAATTCAGATAATTACAATCAATGTTAGGATTCAGATTTATTGATTCATCCTCATAAGTAGATTTAGGGGGGGGGGGGTCAAAACAAAACCACTCCTTGGTCAACTTTTAGGAATTTGTGAGAGAACTCAAAAATTATAGAAAAATATTCCAAGGTGACATTTATATCAGTTGCATATTAGTATTAACTGACTCTACAGCTTAAACTAAATGACTGCCCTTAGGCAGTTTGGAGAAAAAAAGGGAGGTGGAAGTGAAGGTACCTTAAAAGCATATCCAATAACACAAGGGAAAATGAGATTTTCTAAAGTCACTGAAGGTTATCAATAGCAGAAAAAAAAATCTTGGTTATAAACTGCCACTGAAGCTGAACTAAAAAAAAAAAAAAGTCAGTTAGCTTTCCTGAGAAAAAAGTGATTACTGTCCAAGAAAATATTTACCAATGTACAAATTTAGATTTTATTTTAGATGAAAGCACTAAATGGAATATTCATGCTTTCTACACAATTACATTAACAACAAGCGCATGGCATGAGTAGAATTTAAACCTATCAAAATAAAGTTTCATTTTTCTTTTAATTTTATCATAAAATAACTTCAAACTGTTTTTGCAATATAATATTTTACCTTTTGATCAAACTATATCAGAAATTTACTAGGCAGTGGTGAACAAATAACTTAGAGAGTTGAGTTAAAGGGAGATAACTACATAAAATCCAGAAATGGCATCGCATATGGAAAGATGATGATATACCCTAGTGATAGAAATAAAGGGTTCTGTTCGAAATTCCTAGCACCAGAAAAAGCAAGAACATCATAAACAAGGCAATAATGACGGTGATGACAGTCCAAACAATGTTAATAATAATTTATTCTCCTACACAGTACATATGATCCAGAAGTGAGGTGTCAAAGAATTTTCATAATCATGTTACCTCCAATATGTGGTTTCCTAGATCTACTAATGTTAATGCCCTGAAAGAGGGAAACCAAACAAAGAATTCACTGAAGGTCACCATTGCATATGTGATGGCAATCATTATTGTGACCCACCAGATATAGACAGTTGCTTCTTTGGTTGCATCAATGTGGAGGACATTTTATTAAATGGTTTTCCAAAATTAAATGCATATATCTTTTTACTATCGAAAAATCTGTTTGGGGGAGGGGGTTCTTTATTCTGCGCATGAAGAGTAGTGAAAATTTTTTGGTCAATCTACCTCTTAAAATCCAACTATATGACCAAATAGATTTATTTTTCTTAATCCTTTCTTGTTTTGATCAAGAACTTATTAGCTAGAGCAAGTTTGTGATCATGAACCTTATCAATTTGACACTCCTAAGTGCAATATATGCTTTGAAAGTTCTCATTTTAGTCCTGGTAACACCAGGTAGCCCTGCTTGTAAAAGCAATAAAATAAATTCACAAAAATATTTCAAGCCCATTTCTACTACCAAACCACAACTCACACCTTGCTTGTAATTGGTCCATGTAATGTAATGGGTCCATGTAATGTAATGTAATGGGTCAATGTAATGTAATGTAATGGGTCAATGTAATGTAATGTAATGGGTCAATGTAATGTAATGTAATGGGTCAATGTAATGTAATGTAATGGGTCAATGTAATGTAATGTAATGGGTCCATGTAATGTAATTGATCT
>JBBBDQ010005783.1:0-14291 GCA_037127315.1 Ascarosepion bandense | reverse complement strand
CCAAGGTTGCCCGTGCCAATATCGGACGTAATTCGTCCGTCCTGGACAATGCCGCCGACGTCCGTAGGGAAGGTTAGCTTTACAGCCCTATATAAAGATGGGTGGAGGATGACGGGGACCCTCCCGGCACAGAAATGTGAAAGCCGCTGAAGATATTTTGTGCCCGTTTGGGCCATTTTTATGTTTGGAAAGGCCTCGACGGCACCCTGCACAAATTCCCAGGCTTTTGTTCTGCTACCCCCGGTATTTCTGATCAAAGTCAGTACTCCGGGGGCGCCTGGGAAATTGGCAGGGTCCTCGATGGACTTTCCATCTATTAATTTGAGTTTAAAAAGAGGCCTTAGGAGGGCCTTCTTCTGAGAAGAAAGGTCCCTCTCTAAGGCCTGTCTATCTATTTTACAAATATCTTTTGTAAAAAAAATGTTTTTCTTTTTTTCCTTTTTCTCCTTTTTCGGGGAGGGTTTGTCTGGATTCGGGGAGGGTTTCGGGGAGGGATGATACGATTTCGGGGAGGAAGGTTCTGATTGGGAGGAGGGTGTGGGAGGTGTGGGGGAAGGAGAAGTTATTTTTCTTATCGGGGAGGTGGACTTACTCCTCCCCTCAAGAGACACAGTTCTGGTGGGTGATGTAGGGGCGGATTGGGTTCTGGTAATTTCGTTTACCCTCTCTGCCCTGCCTCGTTCATTTACTTCCTTCTTTCCCTTTTTTTGGGACACCTCCTCATCCTCCTCCCGTCCTCTCTTCAACGATGAGGAACGGGGGGGAGGCATTTCTTCCTCCATTCCTTGTTCTTGTTGTTGCTGCTGCTGCTGCTGCTGCTCCCTCGTTTGTCTTTGTTGTTGTTGTTTTTGCTCCTGCTGCTGTTGTTGCTGCTTTGCCTCTACACGAGGCTTCTTCTTCTCAGGAGACGGGGTCTTGTCATGTTGCGGAGGAGGGGAAGCAACCTTCTTCCCCCTCCTAACCACCTCCGTCCATTCGCCGCTTTTTGTCTCGGTTTTTTTTTCCAGCGAAACTATTGTCTTTGACACCGGCGGTGTTGCCGGTGTCACCTGGTTTTCCTCCGGTTTCCTTGCCGGACACATTTTGAATGTGTGTCCGGCCAGTCCACACGCCCAGCAGTGCGGCCTCCTCCCTTCTACCACAACAAACAGCTTTCTGCCACGGCACAGCAAAATATCGGGGACCTTCAGAAAGTTCGGCCTATCCACCGCTATGCTGACGTTTATGTCTTCCGTGGCCACACCTGCCTTACTTGTTATCCTTGCGACCTCCTCCACCGCTCCAAATCGAGCAAAAAACGCTCCAATATGGTCGCAAGCAATGTCTATAGGCACTCCATGAATAATTATCTTTGTTTTTCGAGTACCCAGATACTCCGTCTGCATCTGGATACCCTTGGCCTCCAGGGTATTCCCGGCCAAATTCTTCGCTTCCGTCTCTGTGCTTAATAAAACATCCCACATAGCACGGGACCTTCTCGCCAGTACGCAGGGTACAATATTTAAGGCTTTCAAAGCCTCTTCCATGTTCTCCCTGCTTACACTGATGAATTTCCGTGTTTTGACATCGGATGTAAGCAGGGAGATCGTCCTTGGTGCGATAACATTCACCACCTCCGGGACCACTATTAACTCGTTATCGTTAATATAATTTTTATATTTCTCCTGCATTTGCAGGTAATAGTCGGCATCTTTCTTAATTGGTGCCTTTACCCATACCGTCGGTGAGGGAGTCACCGCGGGCACGGCATCAGAAGTTGAGGGCTGGGGAGACAAAGCCATAGCTTGACTTGCCCCCCCTCACAAAACACAAAAATCCAACAAAAGTTCAAAACGCGCCACGAAGACAGAACAAAGACAGCAAAAAACAGGTACTCACAGGTAAACTTCGGGCAACAAAAACACGTAAATCCAACTTGCAATGTCAAAAAATACAAAAATGCTCTGTTTCGAACAACGGCTCGTCAGGGCTGAATTTATTTTGTATAAAATACAAAATTATGGCACAAGGCCTAAAAGGGGAGGGGGAGAGGTTGGTTCTCACTTAACTATCCTATACCTAGCTAAACACTATCACGACCCATTCACTCGTTACAATTTGCACAGTCACCAAAAGAACCCATCCATCTACTCCCAATCCTTCTTACACCACAATGCCAGAAACTTACAAGGGACACCTAAAAAGTGGGGAAATTAACCCATGACAATAAAAATGTATTTATGTACAATATAATATATACAATATAATGTAAAATATTTCATGAAAAATGAAATGATAGGAGGGGGATGAACCCAAAAATAAACTAAAAATACAACAAAATTTTTTTCTTAACGAAAATAATAATCAATGTTAGTAAGAACCGTCCATCCCAGAAAACAGAGTGGCCGCTGTATTCCGCCAACCGGCGAAATCAAGAAGCACACTCGCTAAGGGAGTGGAGAGGGGGGTAAAAAATTAGCGGAATGGGACAATAAAAGGCTGAACCAGCCGAGATAAACGGAGACCAAAACAAACTGGGGAGGTTGGGAATCTCGACATGGATCATAACAAAAGAGAAAGCCGGGTACAGGCTAGGAACACATTCATTCACTTTAACTAGGTACACAAGAGAGAACTAGCTTAACCAGGGGAGGGTTCCAGAGGAATCCACCCCGATGTAACCAGCAGATCTAAAAGAGAAAATCAAGATTAGCCCCGTTCAAGCGAACCAGGCTCGCCACATTTACCCACCTTTTGCTAAAGTCTGTCGAAGTCAAACGTTTCCAATCAGTTCTAATCTTTATTTTGAGCTGATGCTCAAAATAACAGATCAGATCCTGATGTGAAAGGCGCCGACCTCGCAAGACTTCCTCCATTCGCGTCGTCCAAATCACCATTCGAGCCGTGGCTAGCAGCGACAGAAACACCATACGCTTCATCCCAGAGAACGGGGGCGACACATTATCACAGGCGAATGCACGATCAATGAGCACAAGCTCTCGCGGCTCGATACGAGCAGTCAACTCGCCGACCCGGTCCCATAGAGGGCGAACCCGCGAACAATGGTAGAAGGCGTGCGAAGCCGTTTCTTCCAAGCCAAGGTTGCAGCGTTCACAATCTGGCAAATCCGCCAGGCCCCATATGAAGGCCATGTCATTGAGAGGCAAGCGATTCCGAGCTAATCGCCAGGTGAGCGAAAACTCAGAGTTGTTGAGATAATCACTCCCTGGCGCCCAAGACCAGAACGAGCGAAACTCGTCCTCCGACAAGCGCAGCACATCACGTAGTGAATCCTTTGCGACGCCCTCCACTAACCCACGATAGAAGACTCTCCTAGGCCGTGAAAGGTCACTGGACCGTGGAATGGCCCGCAGGGCCGCCAGACATTCGAGGAGAAAACTCGATCGCTCTCGAGGCTTACGGCACCGCCTCAAGATGGGGGGAGTGATAGTAAGTCTAGGGAACATGTCCCTCACTATCCCCCTAAGCAATGAGTCTTCGGAAATCGCTCGCCTGAGAAAAACCAACCTTGACGCAACCTTATGGCCCATCAGGTATGGCATTCCCAGGCCCCCATGACACGGACGTTGGTAACAGACACGTTTGTCGACATAGTGTTTGCGTCCTCTCCATAAAATGGAGAATAGCAAACGCTCGATCGCCTTCTTATGCCGTTTACAAAGTGGAAGTACTGACAACTGGTAAAGGATAATGGGAAAGACGTATGTAGCACACGCCTCAGCCATACCCTTTAAGGACAAATTCCTTCGGCGCCAAATCTTGGCCGACGCGCCTACCTTTGCCAGTACTTCAGACCAATTTTTCTCCAACTGTAGGTCGGGCCCGAACCACACTCCAAGAATGCAGACCGGGCCGTCCGTCCAGTCGAAGGGCCCCGGGAGGGTCAGACCCTTCCAGGCGCCTAACCGCAAGCCGGACGACTTGTTGCGGTTAATCTTGGCCCCTGTCACCTGTTCGTACCGTTCAAGCGCCTTCTGTACCACCTCGATGTCCCTGCGGGAGGACACGAAAGTAGTGACGTCATCGGCGTACGCGGAAACCCTGGCTCGAGCACCACCAGGGACAGCGATTCCACGTAGGGCCGGACTGCACGCCCTGTCCCTTAGCCGGCGAAGGAGGGGCTCCAACGCCAAAGCATAAAGTAGGGGCGACAGTGGACAACCCTGTCGGACCGACCTAGACAGCGCCAGAACGCCCGACAACTTTCCGTTCACCTGTACCACAGCCGTCGGGGATTGATACAGGAGGCTAATCCAGCGGCGGAAGTTGGTTTCGAATCCAGCTGCCTGCAGGACAGCCGCCAGATACCGATGGTCAACCCTATCAAATGCCTTGGACTGATCTAAATGGATCAGCGCGGCTTCGTCGTCGTCTTTTATCCCCTCTATGATCGTGCGTATCAGATGCAGGTTGCTCTGAATTGTTCGGCCCTTCACAGCACAAGTCTGCTCAGGTCCCAACAGAGACTCGGCAACTAATTGCAAACGATTTTGCAAGATCTTGGCCAAAATCTTTAACTCTGTGTTTAGCAGAGTTATGGGCCGGTAACCCTCTAGCTCCCTCCCCACACCCTTGCCTTTTCTCAACAGCGTGATCACACCCCTGGTGAACCGTTTGGGGATGGACCCCTGCCGGAACCAGTTGTTGAACACGACAGTCAAAATCGGGACAAAGATGTGCGACAGCCTCAAGTACAATTCATAGGGCAAACCATCGAGACCCGGCGATTTGCCACTGCCGACCTTCTTCAGCGCCGCGTAGACTTCGCCCTCCGTAATCTCTCCCTCGCAGCTAGCTGCATCAGCCGGCAAAAGCCGGGGGAAGTCAGCCAAATAGCTGCGAAACTCCTCATCACGGAGACCGGGCTCCTTGGTAAACAGGATCTCGAAATGCCGCCGAAACGCCTCGCACATGTCGTCAGTCGACCGAAGAGTGTGTCCCTCCGGGTTGCGAACCTCTCGAATGTACCGGTCGCCTCCGCGGCGAATTTCTTCCTTGCGCAGTTCTGCGCCCATGTTCACAGCTTCGGAAGACATCTTGCTTAACTTATGTCTAACTACCTGGCCCATGTAACGATCGCTATTCGACCGGTCCACGGCCTCCTTAGCTATGGCTATCTCTAGGGGATCCCCACCAGCCACCGCCCGGGAGTAATTAGATCTAAGTGTCTTCACCTTGTCAGCCTTATCTAGTTTGAGCCGAATGCTGAACTGAGTGGTGAAAGACCTAATACTATCCTTAAGGTTATCCCACCACTTATTCCCGATGACTCCCCCAGTTAACGCCCGCTGCACTAAGTTAATTAGCTGGCGCCGGAAGTCCCGCCTGTCCAGTAAGGACACGTTGAACTTCCAGTAACCAGCCATTCTAACCCTATTTTCTAAATTTACCCGGGCACAAACGAGTTTGTGGTCCGAGTAACCTAGCCAGTGGAACGTGGGACAATCTAAGAAATCTAGCTCGGCTTCACGAACTAACATTCTATCAAGGTAGCTAGCCACCTTGGTAGAAGGCCAACTATTAGCCCACGTCCACATTCTCCCGCCCTTGTGATCGGCCCGGTATCTATCGACAAGACCGAAGTCCTCGATAAGATCGACCAAGCTACGATCACGTTCCTTCCCTCTAGCTCCCCGCCCTCTATCCAACTTGGGGTTCAGGATGGCATTCCAGTCCCCCACTAAGACGAGTCGCTTGGAATCCACCAGGAAGGGCCCCAACCGCCGAAAAAACGAGACGCGCTCCTCCTGGTCGTTGGGCGCATAAACCGCAACCAGACGAAACGCATTGCTTTTCACTGCAATATCGGCCACGATCAGCCGGCCCTCGGCACCGACATGGACAAGTTCCACCTTCGCGTCCAGGGTACGCTTGACCAGCAAAGACACTCCTCTGGCCAGCCGGTTCCCATATGCTGAATAGACGACAAAGTCGTTAGACAGCACACAGGCATCGACCTTGCAAACAAAGTGAGTCTCTTGGATCGCGGCGACATCCACGCCGAAGGACAAGAGGTCCCGAAGCAGGCGGGCAGCCTTACTCCGATCCCTAAGGCCCTTCACGTTCATACTGGCTAACTTAATTGACATCGTTTAGACCTGAAAAGAGAAAGCAGAAAATTACTTCTGGTCACATACGGAGCGAAAATCTATGGGAGTAGGGACCCCGACGGATTGTCCAAGGTTTCCTGTACCAATATCGGACGTAATTCGTCCGTCTTGGACAATGCCGCCGACGTCCGTAGGGAAGGTTAGCTTTACAGCCCTATATAAGGATGGGTGGAGGATGACGGGGACCCTCCCGGCACAGAAATGTGAAAGCCGCTGAAGATATTTTGTGCCCGTTTGGGCCATTTTTATGTTTGGAAAGGCCTCGACGGCCCCCTGCACAAATTCCCAGGCTTTTGTTCTGCTACCCCCGGTATTTCTGATTAAAGTCAGTACCCCGGGGGCGCCTGGGAAATTGGCAGGGTCCTCGATGGACCTTCCATCAATATTTTTAAATTTGAATAGAGGCCTTAGGAGGGCCTTCTTCTGAGAAGAAAGGTCCCTCTCTAAGGCCTGTCTGTCTATTTTGCAAACATCTACGTTTGCAAAAATGTTCTTTTTGTTTTTTTCCCGTTTCGGGGAGGGTTTTTCAGGATTCGGGGATGGAATCGGGGAGGGAATATCATCTATAGGGGAGGAAGTTTCTGATTGGGTGGAGGGTGTGGGAGGTGTGGGGGAAGGAGAGATTTTTCTTATCGGGGAGGTGGACTTACTCCTCCCCTCAAGAGACACAGTTCTGGTGGGTGATGTAGGGGCGGATTGGGTTCTGGTAATTTCCTTTACCCTCTCCGCTCTGCCTCGTTCCTGCACTTCCTTCTTTCCCTTTTTTTGGGCCACCTCCTCATCCTCCTCCCGTCCTCTCTTCAACGATAAGGAACGGGGGGGAGGCATTTCCACCTCCATTACTTCCTGTTGTTGCTGCTGCTGCTCTCTCCGTTGACTTTGTTGTTGTTGCTTTTGCTGTTGTTGATGTTGTTGCTGCTTTGCCTCCCCTCGAGGCTTCTTTTTCTCGGGAGACGGGGTCTTGTCATGTTGCGGAGGAGGGGAAGCAACCTTCTTCCCCCTCCTAACCACCTCCGTCCATTCCCCGCTTTTCGGATCGGGTTTTTTATCCGGGGAACCTGTTGTTTTTGGCACCGACGGTGTTGCCGGTGTCACCTGGTTTTCCTCCGGTTTCCTTCCCGGACACATTTTGAATGTGTGTCCGGCCAGACCACACGCCCAGCAGTGCGGCTTCCTTCCCTCCACCACCACGAACAACTTTCTTCCTCTACAGAGCAAAATGTCTGGTACCTTCAAAAAATTTTCGCGGTCAACACCCACGCTAACACATATATCTTCCGTGGCCACACCGGCCTTGCTCGTTATCCTTGCGACCTCTTCAACCGCTCCGAATCGAGCGAAAAACGCTCCAATATGGTCACAATCAATGTCCACCGGCACTCCATGAACAATTATCTTTGTCTTTCGGGTACCCAGATACTCTGTCTGCATCTGGATACCCCCGGCCTCCAAGGCATTACCGGCCAAATTCTTTGCTTCCGTCTCCGTGCTCAATAGGACATCCCACATAGCACGGGACCTTCTTGCCAGTACGCAGGGTACAATATTTAGGGCCTTCAAAGCCTCTTCCATGTTCTCCCTGCTGACACTGATGAATTTTCGTGTTTTGACATCAGATGTCAGCAGGGAGATCGTCCTTGGTGCGATGACATTCACCACTTCCGGGACCACTATTAACTCATTTTCGGTGATGAATTCTTTATATTTCTCCTGCATTTGCAGGTAATATTTGTGGTCTTTTTTTACTGGTGCCTTTACCCATACTGTTGGTGAGGGAGTCACCGTGGGCACAGCGTCAGAAGTTGAGGGCTGGGGAGACAAAGCCATAGCTTGACTTGCCCCCCCCTCACAAAAACAAAAATCCACAAAAAGTTCAACACGAGCGACGAAGACAGAACAAAGACAGCAAAAAACAGGTACTCACAATTAACTTCGGGCAACACGTAAATCCAACTTGCAATAGAAAAATACAAAATGCGAGGCGCGCTCTGTTTCGAACAACGGCTCGTCAGGGCTGAATTTATTTTGTATAAAATACAAAATTATGGCACAAGGCCTAAAAGGGGAGGGGGAGAGGTTGGTTCTCACTTAACTATCCTATACCTAGCTAAACACTATCACGACCCATTCACTCGTTACAATTTGCACAGTCACCAAAAGAACCCATCCATCTACTCCCAATCCTTCTTACACCACAATGCCAGAAACTTACAAGGGACACCTAAAAAGTGGGGAAATTAACCCATGACAATAAAAATGTATTTATGTACAATATAATATATACAATATAATGTAAAATATTTCATGAAAAATGAAATGATGGGAGGGGGATGAACCCAAAAATAAACTAAAAATACAACAAAATTTTTTTTCTTAACGAAAATAATAATCAATGTTAGTAAGAACCGTCCATCCCAGAAAACAGAGTGGCCGCTGTATTCCGCCAACCGGCGAAATCAAGAAGCACACTCGCTAAGGGAGTGGAGAGAGGGGTAAAAAATTAGCGGAATGGGACAATAAAAGGCTGAACCAGCCGAGATAAACGGAGACCAAAACAAACTGGGGAGGTTGGGAATCTCGACATGGATCATAACAAAAGAGAAAGCCGGGTACAGGCTAGGAACACATTCATTCACTTTAACTAGGTACACAAGAGAGAACTAGCTTAACCAGGGGAGGGTTCCAGAGGAATCCACCCCGATGTAACCAGCAGATCTAAAAGAGAAAATCAAGATTAGCCCCGTTCAAGCGAACCAGGCTCGCCACATTTACCCACCTTTTGCTAAAGTCTGTCGAAGTCAAACGTTTCCAATCAGTTCTAATCTTTATTTTGAGCTGATGCTCAAAATAACAGATCAGATCCTGATGTGAAAGGCGCCGACCTCGCAAGACTTCCTCCATTCGCGTCGTCCAAATCACCATTCGAGCCGTGGCTAGCAGCGACAGAAACACCATACGCTTCATCCCAGAGAACGGGGGCGACACATTATCACAGGCGAATGCACGATCAATGAGCACAAGCTCTCGCGGCTCGATACGAGCAGTCAACTCGCCGACCCGGTCCCATAGAGGGCGAACCCGCGAACAATGGTAGAAGGCGTGCGAAGCCGTTTCTTCCAAGCCAAGGTTGCAGCGTTCACAATCTGGCAAATCCGCCAGGCCCCATATGAAGGCCATGTCATTGAGAGGCAAGCGATTCCGAGCTAATCGCCAGGTGAGCGAAAACTCAGAGTTGTTGAGATAATCACTCCCTGGCGCCCAAGACCAGAACGAGCGAAACTCGTCCTCCGACAAGCGCAGCACATCACGTAGTGAATCCTTTGCGACGCCCTCCACTAACCCACGATAGAAGACTCTCCTAGGCCGTGAAAGGTCACTGGACCGTGGAATGGCCCGCAGGGCCGCCAGACATTCGAGGAGAAAACTCGATCGCTCTCGAGGCTTACGGCACCGCCTCAAGATGGGGGGAGTGATAGTAAGTCTAGGGAACATGTCCCTCACTATCCCCCTAAGCAATGAGTCTTCGGAAATCGCTCGCCTGAGAAAAACCAACCTCGACGCAACCTTATGGCCCATCAGGTATGGCATTCCCAGGCCCCCATGACACGGACGTTGGTAACAGACACGTTTGTCGACATAGTGTTTGCGTCCTCTCCATAAAATGGAGAATAGCAAACGCTCGATCGCCTTCTTATGCCGTTTACAAAGTGGAAGTACTGACAACTGGTAAAGGATGATGGGAAAGACGTATGTAGCACACGCCTCAGCCATACCCTTTAAGGACAACCTCCTTCGGCGCCAAATCTTGGCCGACGCGCCTACCTTTGCCAGTACTTCAGACCAATTTTTCTCCAACTGTAGGTCGGGCCCGAACCACACTCCAAGAATGCAGACCGGGCCGTCCGTCCAGTCGAAGGGCCCCGGGAGGGTCAGACCCTTCCAGGCGCCTAACCGCAAGCCGGACGACTTGTTGCGGTTAATCTTGGCCCCTGTCACCTGTTCGTACCGTTCAAGCGCCTTCTGTACCACCTCGATGTCCCTGCGGGAGGACACGAAAGTAGTGACGTCATCGGCGTACGCGGAAACCCTGGCTCGAGCACCACCAGGGACAGCGATTCCACGTAGGGCCGGACTGCACGCCCTGTCCCTTAGCCGGCGAAGGAGGGGCTCCAACGCCAAAGCATAAAGTAGGGGCGACAGTGGACAACCCTGTCGGACCGACCTAGACAGCGCCAGAACGCCCGACAACTTTCCGTTCACCTGTACCACAGCCGTCGGGGATTGATACAGGAGGCTAATCCAGCGGCGGAAGTTGGTTTCGAATCCAGCTGCCTGCAGGACAGCCGCCAGATACCGATGGTCAACCCTATCAAATGCCTTGGACTGATCTAAATGGATCAGCGCGGCTTCGTCGTCGTCTTTTATCCCCTCTATGATCGTGCGTATCAGATGCAGGTTGCTCTGAATTGTTCGGCCCTTCACAGCACAAGTCTGCTCAGGTCCCAACAGAGACTCGGCAACTAATTGCAAACGATTTTGCAAGATCTTGGCCAAAATCTTTAACTCTGTGTTTAGCAGAGTTATGGGCCGGTAACCCTCTAGCTCCCTCCCCACACCCTTGCCTTTTCTCAACAGCGTGATCACACCCCTGGTGAACCGTTTGGGGATGGACCCCTGCCGGAACCAGTTGTTGAACACGACAGTCAAAATCGGGACAAAGATGTGCGACAGCCTCAAGTACAATTCATAGGGCAAACCATCGAGACCCGGCGATTTGCCACTGCCGACCTTCTTCAGCGCCGCGTAGACTTCGCCCTCCGTAATCTCTCCCTCGCAGCTAGCTGCATCAGCCGGCAAAAGCCGGGGGAAGTCAGCCAAATAGCTGCGAAACTCCTCATCACGGAGACCGGGCTCCTTGGTAAACAGGATCTCGAAATGCCGCCGAAACGCCTCGCACATGTCGTCAGTCGACCGCAGAGTGTGTCCCTCCGGGTTGCGAACCTCTCGAATGTACCGGTCGCCTCCGCGGCGAATTTCTTCCTTGCGCAGTTCTGCGCCCATATTCACAGCTTCGGAAGACATCTTGCTTAACTTATGTCTAACTACCTGGCCCATGTAACGATCGCTATTCGACCGGTCCACGGCCTCCTTAGCTATGGCTATCTCTAGGGGATCCCCACCAGCCACCGCCCGGGAGTAGTTAGCTCTAAGTGTCTTCACCTTGTCAGCCTTATCTAGTTTGAGCCGAATGCTGAACTGAGTGGTGAAAGACCTAATACTATCCTTAAGGTTATCCCACCACTTATTCCCGATGACTCCCCCAGTTAACGCCCGCTGCACTAAGTTAATTAGCTGGCGCCGGAAGTCCCGCCTGTCCAGTAAGGACACGTTGAACTTCCAGTAACCAGCCATTCTAACCCTATTTTCTAAATTTACCCGGGCACAAACGAGTTTGTGGTCCGAGTAACCTAGCCAGTGGAACGTGGGACAATCTAAGAAATCTAGTTCGGCTTCACGAACTAACATTCTATCAAGGTAGCTAGCCACCTTGGTAGAAGGCCAACTATTAGCCCACGTCCACATTCTCCCGCCCTTGTGATCGGCCCGGTATCTATCGACTAGACCGAAGTCCTCGATGAGATCGACCAAGCTACGATCACGTTCCTTCCCTCTAGCTCCCCGCCCTCTATCCAACTTGGGGTCCAGGATGGCATTCCAGTCCCCCACTAAGACGAGTCGCTTGGAATCCACCAGGAAGGGCTCCAACCGCCGAAAAAACGAGACGCGCTCCTCCTGGTCGTTGGGCGCATAAACCGCAACCAGACGAAACGCATTGCTTTTCACTGCAATATCGGCCACGATCAGCCGGCCCTCGGCACCGACATGGACAAGATCCACCTTCGCGTCCAGGGTACGCTTGACCAGCAAAGACACTCCTCTGGCCAGCCGGTTCCCATATGCTGAATAGACGACAAAGTCGTTAGACAGCACACAAGCATCGACCTTGCAAACAAAGTGAGTCTCTTGGATCGCGGCGACATCCACGCCGAAGGACAAGAGGTCCCGAAGCAGGCGGGCAGCCTTACTCCGATCCCTAAGGCCCTTCACGTTCATACTGGCTAACTTAATTGACATCATTTAGACCTGTAAAGAGAAAGCAGAAAATTACTTCTGGTCACATACGGAGCGAAAATCAATGGGAGTAGGGACCCCGACGGATTGTCCAAGGTTGCCTGTGCCAATATCGGACGTAATTCGTCCGTCCTGGACAATGCCGCCGACGTCCGTGGGAAAAGTAAGTTTTACAGCCCTGTATAAAGATGGGTGGAGGATGACGGGGACCCTCCCGGCACAAAAATGCGAAAGCCTTTGAAGATATTTTGTGCCCGTTTGGGCCATTTTTATGGTCGGGAAAGCCTCAACGGCCCCCTGCACAAATTCCCAGGCTTTTGTTTTACATCCCCCGGTGTTTCTGATCAAAGTCAGTACTCCGGGGGCGCCCGGGAAATTGGCAGGGTCCTCGATGGACTTTCCGTCAATATTTTTAAGTTTGAAAAGAGGCCTTAGGAGGGCCTTCTTCTGAGAAGAAAGGTCCCTCTCTAAGGCCTGTCTATCTATTTTACAAATATCTTTCGTTACAAAAATGTTTTTCTTTTTTTCCTTTTTCGGGGAGGATTTGTCTGGATTCGGGGATGGTTTCGGGGAGGGATGATAAGATTTCGGGGAGGAAGGTTCTGATTGGGTGGAGGGTGTGGGAGGTGTAGGGGAAGGAGAAGTTATTTTTCTTATCGGGGAGGTGGATTTACTCCTCCCCTCAAGAGACACAGTTCTGTTGGGTGATGCAGGGGCGGATTGGGTTCTGGTAATTTCCTCTACCCTCTCCGCTCTGCCTCGCTCCTGCACTTCCTTCTTTCCCTTTTTTTGGGCCACCTCCTCATCCTCCTCCCGTCCTCTCTTCAACGATGAGGAACGGGGGGGAGGCATTTCCTCCTCCGTTACTTGATATTGTTGTTGCTGCTGCTGCTCCCGTGGTTTACTTTGTTGTTGCTGCGTTTGTCCCTGCTGTTGTTGGTGCTCCTTTGTCTCCCTACGAGGCTTCTTTTTTTCGGGAGATGGAGTTTTGTTATGTTCCGGAGGAGGGGAAGCAACTTTCTTCCCCCTCCTAACCACCTCCGTCCATTCGCCACTTTTTGGCTGGGATTTCTTTTCAGGGACAACAGCTGCCTTTGACACCGGCGGTGTTTCCTGTGTCACCTCCTTCTCTTGCGGTTTCCTTGCCGGACACATTTTGAATGTGTGTCCGGCCAGACCACACGCCCAGCAGTGCGGCCTCCTCCCTTCTACCACAACAAAAAGTTTCCGGCCACGGCACAATAAAATATCCGGGACTTTCACAAAGTTCGGCCTGTCCACGACCAGGCTGACGTTGACGTCCTCTGTGGCCACACCGGCCTTACTATTTATCCTTGCGACCTCCTCCACCGCTCCAAATTGAGCAAAAAATGCTCCCATATGGTCACAAGAAATTTCGACTGGCACACCATGAACCGTTATCTTTGTTTTTCGAGTACCCAGATACTCTGTCTGCATCTGGATACCCTTGGCCTCCAAGGTATTCCCGGCCAAATTCTTTGCTTCTGTCTCCGAGCTCAATAAAACATCCCACATAGCACGGGACCTTCTCGCCAGGACACAGGGTACAATATTTAAGGCTTTTAAAGCCTCTTCCATGTTCTCCCTGCTTACACTAATAAATTTTCGTGTTTTGACCTCAGATGTCAGCAGGGAGATTGTCCTTGGTGCGATAACATTCACCACCTCCGGGACCACTATTAATTCATTGTCGGAAATGAAGTCTTTATATTTCTCCTGCATTTGCAGGTAATAGTTACAGTCTTTATTCACTGGTGCCTTTACCCATACTGTTGGTGAGGGAGCCACCGTGGGCACAGCGTCAGAAGTTGAGGGCTGGGGAGACAAAGCCATAGCTTGACTTGCCCCCCCTCACAAAACACAAAAATCCAACAAAAGTTCAAAACGCGCGACGAAGACAGAACAAAAACAAGTAACAGAACACGTACTCACAGTTTCACAAAACTTCGGGTAACAAAATACGTAGATAATCCAATTTGCAATAAATCAAAAAGACGACGGCGACTCTGTTTCGAGCAACGGCTCGTC
>JBBBDQ010005782.1:0-10982 GCA_037127315.1 Ascarosepion bandense | reverse complement strand
GTTCTTTAGAATAGAAAATCGTTCCATCGCGAGACACGTGTATACCTTATTTCACATAATAACTATACCGACTTATAAACGCACACAATCACACATGATTTCTTTCATACACATACATTCATACATGATTCTCTCACATTATTTAGAATAGAAAATCGTTCCATCGCTGAACACGTGTATACCTTATTTCACATAATAACTATACCGACTTATAAACGCACACAATCACACATGATTTCTTTCATACATACATTCATACATGATTCTCTCACGTTATTTAGAATAGAAAATCGTTCCATCGCGAGACACGTGTATACCTTATTTCACATAATAACTATACCGACTTATAAACGCACACAATCACACATGATTTCTTTCATACACATACATTCATACATGATTCTCTCACGTTATTTAGAATAGAAAATCGTTCCATCGCTGAACACGTGTATACCTTATTTCACATAATAACTATACCGACTTATAAACGCACACAATCACACATGATTTCTTTCATACACATACATTCATACGCAGTTCTCTCACATTATTTAGAATAGAAAATCGTTCCATCGCTGAACACGTGTATACCTTATTTACATAATAACTATACCGACTTATAAACGCACACAATCACACATGATTTCTTTCATACACATACATTCATACATGATTCTCTCACATTATTTAGAATAGAAAATCGTTCCATCGCTGAACACGTGTATACCTTATTTCACATAATAACTATACCGACTTATAAACGCACACAATCACACATGATTTCTTTCATACACATACATTCATACATGATTCTCTCACATTATTTAGAATAGAAAATCGTTCCATCGCTGAACACGTGTATACCTTATTTCACATAATAACTATACCGACTTATAAACGCACACAATCACACATGATTTCTTTCATACACATACATTCATACATGATTCTCTCACATTATTTAGAATAGAAAATCGTTCCATCGCTGAACACGTGTATACCTTATTTCACATAATAACTATACCGACTTATAAACGCACACAATCACACATGATTTCTTTCATACACATACATTCATACATGATTCTCTCACATTATTTAGAATGAAAATCGTTCCATCGCTGAACACGTGTATACCTTATTTCACATAATAACTATACCGACTTATAAACGCACACAATCACACATGATTTCTTTCATAAACATACATTCATACATGATTCTCTCACATTATTTAGAATAGAAAATCGTTCCATCGCTGAACACGTGTATACCTTATTTCACATAATAACTATACCGACTTATAAACACCACACAATCACACATGATTTCTTTCATACACATACATTCATACAGGATTCTCTCACATTATTTAGAATAGAAAATCGTTCCATCGCTGAACACGTGTATACCTTATTTCACATAATAACTATACCGACTTATAAACGCACACAATCACACATGATTTCTTTCATACACATACATTCATACATGATTCTCTCACGTTATTTAGAATAGAAAATCGTTCCATCGCTAGACACGTGTATACCTTATTTCACATAATAACTATACCGACTTATAAACTTACACAATCACACATGATTTCTTTCATACACATACATTCATACATGATTCTCTCACATTATTTAGAATAGAAAATCGTTCCATCGCTAGACACGTGTATACCTTATTTCACATAATAACTATACCGACTTATAAACGCACACAATCACACATGATTTCTTTCATACACATACATTCATACATGATTCTCTCACGTTATTTAGAATAGAAAATCGTTCCATCGCTGAACACGTGTATACCTTATTTCACATAATAACTATACCGACTTATAAACGCACACAATCACACATGATTTCTTTCATACACATACATTCATACATGATTCTCTCACATTATTTAGAATAGAAAATCGTTCCATCGCTAGACACGTGTATACCTTATTTCACATAATAACTATACCGACTTATAAACGCACACAATCACACATGATTTCTTTCATACACATACATTCATACATGATTCTCTCGTTATTTAGAATAGAAAATCGTTCCATCGCTAGACACGTGTATACCTTATTTCACATAATAACTATACCGACTTATAAACGCACACAATCACACATGATTTCTTTCATACACATACATTCATACATGATTCTCTCACATTATTTAGAATAGAAAATCGTTCCATCGCTGAACACGTGTATACCTTATTTCACATAATAACTATACCGACTTATAAACGCACACAATCACACATGATTTCTTTCATACACATACATTCATACATGATTCTCTCACATTATTTAGAATAGAAAATCGTTCCATCGCTAGACACGTGTATACCTTATTTCACATAATAACTATATGACTTATAAACGCACACAATCACATGATTTCTTTCATACACATACATTCATACATGATTCTCTCACATTATTTAGAATAGAAAATCGTTCCATCGCTGAACACGTGTATACCTTATTTCACATAATAACTATACCGACTTATAAACACACACAATCACACATGATTTCTTTCATACACATACATTCATACATGATTCTCTCACATTATTTAGAATAGAAAATCGTTCCATCGCTAGACACGTGTATACCTTATTTCACATAATAACTATACCGACTTATAAACGCACACAATCACACATGATTTCTTTCATACATACATTCATACATGATTCTCTCACGTTATTTAGAATAGAAAATCGTTCCATCGCTAGACACGTGTATACCTTATTTCACATAATAACTATACCGACTTATAAACGCACACAATCACACATGATTTCTTTCATACACATACATTCATACATGATTCTCTCGTTATTTAGAATAGAAAATCGTTCCATCGCTGAACACGTGTATACCTTATTTCACATAATAACTATACCGACTTATAAACGCACACAATCACACATGATTTCTTTCATACACACATACATTCATACATGATTCTCTCACATTATTTAGAATAGAAAATCGTTCCATCGCTAGACACGTGTATACCTTATTTCACATAATAACTATACCGACTTATAAACGCACACAATCACACATGATTTCTTTCATACACATTCATACATGATTCTCTCACATTATTTAGAATAGAAAATCGTTCCATCGCTAGACACGTGTATACCTTATTTCACATAATAACTATACCGACTTATAAACGCACACAATCACACATGATTTCTTTCATACACATACATTCATACATGATTCTCTCACGTTATTTAGAATAGAAAATCGTTCCATCGCTAGACGTGTGCCTTATTTACATAATAACTATACCGACTTATAAACGCACACAATCACACATGATTTCTTTCATACATACATTCATACATGATTCTCTCACGTTATTAGAATAGAAAATCGTTCCATCGCTAGACACGTGTATACCTTATTTCACATAATAACTATACCGACTTATAAACATACACAATCACACATGATTTCTTTCATACACATACATTCATACATGATTCTCTCACGTTATTTAGAATAGAAAATCGTTCCATCGCTAGACACGTGTATACCTTATTTCACATAATAACTATACCGACTTATAAACGCACACAATCACACATGATTTCTTTCATACACATACATTCATACATGATTCTCTCACGTTATTTAGAATAGAAAATCGTTCCATCGCTGAACACGTGTATACCTTATTTCACATAATAACTATGCCGACTTATAAACGCACACAATCACACATGATTTCTTTCATACACATACATTCATACATGATTCTCTCACGTTATTTAGAATGAAAAATCGTTCCATCGCTAGACACGTGTATACCTTATTTCACATAATAACTATACCGACTTATAAACGCACACAATCACACATGATTTCTTTCATACACATACATTCATACATGATTCTCTCCCGTTATTTAGAATAGAAAATCGTTCCATCGCTAGACACGTGTATACCTTATTTCACATAATAACTATACCGACTTATAAACGCACACAATCACACATGATTTCTTTCATACACATACATTCATACATGATTCTCACGTTATTTAGAATAGAAAATCTCCATCGCTGAACACGTGTATACCTTATTTCACATAATAACTATACCGACTTATAAAAGCGCACACAATCACACATGATTTCTTTCATACACATACATTCATACATGATTCTCTCACGTTATTTAGAATAGAAAATCGTTCCATCGCTAGACACGTGTATACACTTATTTCACATAATAACTATACCGACTTATAAACGCACACAATCACACATGATTTTCTTTCATACACATACATTCATACATGATTCTCTCACGTTATTTAGAATAGAAAATCGTTCCATCGCTGAACACGTGTATACCTTATTTCATAATAACTATACCGACTTATAAACGCACACAATCACACATGATTTCTTTCATACACATACATTCATACATGATTCTCTCACGTTATTTAGAATAGAAAATCGTTCCATCGCTGAACACGTGTATACCTTATTTCACATAATAACTATACCGACTTATAAACACACACAATCACACATGATTTCTTTCATACACATACATTCACATACATAAAGTTTCTCTCCTCACGTTATTTAGAATAGAAAATCGTTCCCATCGCTAGACACGTGTATACCTTATTTCACATAATAACTATACCGACTTATAAACGCACACAATCACACGCGGTTCTTTCCTTTTATACATTCATACATGATTCTCTCACGTTATTTAGAATAGAAAATCGTTCCATCGCCGAACACGTGTATACCTTATTTCACATAATAACTATACCAAACTTATAAACGCACACAATCACACATGATTTCTTTCATACACATACATTCATACATGATTCTCTCGTTATTTAGAATAGAAAATCGTTCCATCGCTAGACACGTGTATACCTTATTTCACATAATAACTATACCGACTTATAAACGCACACAATCACACATGATTTCTTTCATACACATACATTCATACATGATTCTCTCACGTTATTTAGAATAGAAAATCGTTCCATCGCTAGACACGTGTATACCTTATTTCACATAATAACTATACCGACTTATAAACGCACACAATCACACATGATTTCTTTCATACACATACATTCATACATGATTCTCTCACATTATTTAGAATAGAAAATCGTTCCATCGCTGAACACGTGTATACCTTATTTCACATAATAACTATACCGACTTATAAACGCACACAATCACACATGATTTCTTTCATACACATACATTCATACATGATTCTCTCACATTATTTAGAATAGAAAATCGTTCCATCGCTGAACACGTGTATACCTTATTTCACATAATAACTATACCGACTTATAAACGCACACAATCACACATGATTTCTTTCATAC
Organism: Ascarosepion bandense; assembly: GCA_037127315.1. Classification (NCBI taxonomy): domain Eukaryota; kingdom Metazoa; phylum Mollusca; class Cephalopoda; order Sepiida; family Sepiidae; genus Ascarosepion; species Ascarosepion bandense. The sequence goes on along the minus strand of JBBBDQ010005782.1, from coordinate 5,547 downwards.
ACATACATTCATACATGATTCTCTCACGTTATTTAGAATAGAAAATCGTTCCATCGCTAGACACGTGTATACCTTATTTCCTGTAATAACTATACCGACTTATAAGCACACAATCACACATGATTTCTTTCATACACATACATTCTTACATGATTCTCTCACGTTATTTAGAATAGAAAATCGTTCCATCGCTAGACACGTGTATACCTTATTTCACATAATAACTATACCGACTTATAAACGCACACACAATCACACATGATTTCTTTCATACACATACATTCATACATGATTCTCTCACGTTATTTAGAATAGAAAATCGTTCCATCGCTGAACACGTGTATACCTTATTTCACATAATAACTATACCGACTTATAAACGCACACAATCACACATGATTTCTTTCATACACATACATTCATACATGATTCTCTCACGTTATTTAGAATAGAAAATCGTTCCATCGCTGAACACGTGTATACCTTATTTCACACTTAATAACTATACCGACTTATAAACGCACACAATCATGATTTCTTTCATACACATACATTCATACATGATTCTCTCACGTTATTTAGAATAGAAAATCGTTCCATCGCTAGACACGTGTATACCTTATTTCACATAATAACTATACCGACTTATAAACGCACACAATCACACATGATTTCTTTCATACATACGTTCATATGATTCTCTCACGTTATTTAGAATAGAAAAGTCGTTCCATCGCTGAACACGTGTATACCTTATTTCACATAATAACTATACCGACTTATAAACGCACACAATCACACATGATTTCTTTCATACACATACATTCATACATGATTCTCTCACGTTATTTAGAATAGAAAATCGTTCCATCGCTGAACACGTGTATACCTTATTTCACATAATAACTATACCAAACTTATAAGCCTTACCCCACAATCACACATGATTTCTTTCATACACATACATTCATACATGATTCTCTCACGTTATTTAGAATAGAAAATCGTTCCATCGCTAGACACGTGTATACCTTATTTCACATAATAACTATACCGACTTATAAACGCACACAATCACACATGATTTCTTTCATACACATACGTTCATACATGATTCTCTCACGTTATTTAGAATAGAAAATCGTTCCATCGCTAGACACGTGTATACCTTATTTCACATAATAACTATACCGACTTATAAACGCACACAATCACACATGATTTCTTTCCTTTTTATACGTTAACACATGATTCTCTCACGTTATTTAGAATAGAAAATCTCGTTCCATCGCTGAACACGTGTATACCTTATTTCACATAATAACTATACCGACTTATAAACGCACACAATCACACATGATTTCTTTCATACACATACATTCATACATGATTCTCTCACGTTATTTAGAATAGAAAATCGTTCCATCGCTAGACACGTGTATACCTTATTTCACATAATAACTATACCGACTTATAAACGCACACAATCACACATGATTTCTTTCATACACATACATTCATACATGATTCTCTCACGTTATTTAGAATAGAAAATCGTTCCATCGCTAGACACGTGTATACCTTATTTCACATAATAACTATACCGACTTATAAACGCACACAATCACACATGATTTCTTTCATACACATACATTCATACATGATTCTCTCACGTTATTTAGAATAGAAAATCGTTCCATCGCTAGACACGTGTATACCTTATTTCACATAATAACTATACCGACTTATAAACGCACACAATCACACATGATTTCTTTCATACACATACATTCATACATGATTCTCTCACGTTATTTAGAATAGAAAATCGTTCCATCGCTGAACACGTGTATACACTTATTTCACATAATAACTATACCGACTTATAAACGCACACAATCACACATGATTTCTTTCATACACATACATTCATACATGATTCTCTCACGTTATTTAGAATAGAAAATCGTTCCATCGCTGAACACGTGTATACCTTATTTCACATAATAACTATACCGACTTATAAACGCACACAATCACACGCGATTTCTTTCATACACATACATTCATACATGATTCTCTCACGTTATTTAGAATAGAAAATCGTTCCATCGCTGAACACGTGTATACCTTATTTCACATAATAACTATACCGACTTATAAACCCTTTTTTAATCACACATAGATTTCTTTCATACACATACATTCATACATGATTCTCTCACGTTATTTAGAATAGAAAATCGTTCCATCGCTGAACACGTGTATACCTTATTTCACATAATAACTATACCGACTTATAAACGCACACAATCACACATGATTTCTTTCATACATACATTCATACATGATTCTCTCACGTTATTTAGAATAGAAAATCGTTCCATCGCTGAACACGTGTATACATAATATTTCATAATAACTATACCGACTTATAAACACACACAATCACACATGATTTCTTTCATACACATACATTCATACGCAGTTCTCTCACGTTATTTAGAATAGAAAATCGTTCCATCGCTGAACACGTGTATACCTTATTTCACATAATAACTATACCGACTTATAAACGCACACAATCACACATGATTTCTTTCATACACATACATTCATACATGATTCTCTCACGTTATTTAGAATAGAAAATCGTTCCATCGCTAGACACGTGTATACCTTATTTCACATAATAACTATACCGACTTATAAACGCACACAATCACACATGATTTCTTTCATACACATACATTCATACATGATTCTCTCACGTTATTTAGAATAGAAAATCGTTCCATCGCTAGACACGTGTATACCTTATTTCACATAATAACTATACCGACTTATAAACGCACACAATCACACATGATTTCTTTCATACACATACATTCATACATGATTCTCTCACGTTATTTAGAATAGAAAATCGTTCCATCGCTAGACACGTGTATACCTTATTTCACATAATAACTATACCGACTTATAAACGCACACAATCACACATGATTTCTTTCATACACATACATTCATACATGATTCTCTCACGTTATTTAGAATAGAAAATCGTTCCATCGCTAGACACGTGTATACCTTATTTCACATAATAACTATACCGACTTATAAACGCACACAATCACACATGATTTCTTTCATACACATACATTCATACATGATTCTCTCACGTTATTTAGAATAGAAAATCGTTCCATCGCTAGACACGTGTATACCTTATTTCATAATAACTATACCGACTTATAAACACTTACCTAATCACATGATTTCTTTCACCGCATTCCTTGCATGATTCTCACGTTATTTAGAATAGAAAATCGTTCCATCGCGAGACGTGTATATATTTCACATAATAACTATACCGACTTATAAACGCACACAATCACATGATTTCTTTCATACACATACATTCATACATGATTCTCTCACGTTATTTAGAATAGAAAATCGTTCCATCATTAGACGTATACCTTATTTCACATAATAACTATACCGACTTATAAACGCACACAATCACACATGATTTCTTTCATACACATACATTCATACATGATTCTCTCACATTATTTAGAATGAGAAAATCGTTCCATCGCTAGACACTTCGTATACCTTATTTCACATATTAACTACATACCGACTTATAACCTTTTTACACAATCACACATGATTTCTTTCATACACATACATTCATACATGATTCACTACTCACATTATTTAGAATAGAAAATCGTTTCATCGCGAGACTGGTATCTTCCTTATTTCATAATAACTATACCGACTTATAAACGCACACAATCACACATGATTTCTTGTACACATACATTCATACATGATTCTCTCACGTTATTTAGAATAGAAAATCGTTCCATCGCTAGACACGTGTATACCTTATTTCACATAATAACTATACCGACTTATAAACGCACACACAATCACACATGATTTCTTTCATACACACATACATTCACCCGCATGATTCTCTCACATTATTTAGAATAGAAAATCGTTCCATCGCTAGACACGTGTATACCTTATTTCACATATGTATATAAACTTATAAACGCACACAATCACACATGATTTCTTTCCTTTTGCTACATTCATAGCAGTTCTCCCCTTCTTCGAATAGAAAATCGTTCCATCGCTAGACACGTGTATACCTTATTTCACACAATAACTATACCGGCTACACTAACACACCCACAATCACACATGATTTCTTTCATACACACATTCATACGCAGTTCTCCATTCATTAGAATAGAAAATCGTTCCATCGCGAGACACACGTGCTTCATGCCTTATTTCACATAATAACTATACCGACTTATAAACGCACAATCCTTTATGATTTCTTTCATACACACACATTCATACATGATTCTCTCACGTTATTTAGAATAGAAAATCGTTCATCGCTAGACACGTGTATACCTTATTTCATAATATTATACCGACTTATAAACGCACACAATCACACATGATTTCTTTCCTTTATGCCTTCATGCATGATTCATTATTTAGAATAGAAAATCGTTCCATCGCTGAACGTGTATACATGTTACACCAGCAACTATGCCGACTTACTAGCTTTTACTGATACCCTTGATTTTCTTTCATACACACATACATTCATACATGATTCTCTCACGTTATTTAGAATAGAAAATCGTTCCATCGCGAGACACGTGTATACCTTATTTCACATAATAACTATACCGACTTATAAACGCACACAATCACACATGATTTCTTTCATACACATACATTCATACATGATTCTCACATTATTTAGAATAGAAAATCGTTCCATCGCTAGACACGTGTATACCTTATTTTACATAATAGCTATACCGACTTATAAACGCACACAATCACATGATTTCTTTCATACACACATTCATACATGATTCTCTCACATTATTTAGAATAGAAAATCGTTCCATCGCGCTAGACACGTGTATACCTTATTTCACATAATAACTATATAACTATAAACGCACACAATCACACATGATTTCTTTCATACATACATACATTCATACATGATTCTCTCACATTATTTAGAATAGAAAATCGTTCCATCGCGAGACACGTGTATACTTATTTCACATAATAACCTTTATACCGACTTATAAGCCTTTTTAATCCCCTTGTTTCTTTCATACATACATTCATACGCAGTTCTCTCACATTATTTAGAGATAGAAAATCGTTCCATCGCTAGACACGTGTATACCTTATTTCACATAATAACTATACCGACTTATAAACGCACACAATCACACATGATTTCTTTCATACACATACATTCATACATGATTCTCTCCATTATTTAGAATAGAAAATCGTTCCATCGCGAGACACGTGTATACCTTATTTCACATAATAACTATACCGACTTATAAACGCACACAATCACACATGATTTCTTTCATGCATACATTCATACATGATTCTCTCACATTATTTAGAATAGAAAATCGTTCCATCGCAAGACACGTGTATACCTTATTTCACATAATAACTATGCCG
>JBBBDQ010005746.1:0-17011 GCA_037127315.1 Ascarosepion bandense | reverse complement strand
GTGTTGAATCCACCATGAAGGGCTCCAACAGCTGAAAGAAAGAGACTCGCTCACCTTGATCGTTGGGCGCATAAACCGCAATCAACCGGAACGACCTGCTTTTCACTGCAATATCAGCCACGATCATCCGGCCCTCGGCACCGACATGGACAAGGTCAATCCTCGCATCCAGGGTACGCTTGACCAGCAAAGAAACACCTCTGGCATGCCGGCTCCCATATGCTGAATAGACGACAAAGTCGTTAGACAGCACACACGAGTCGACTTCGCAAACAAAGTGAGTCTCTTGGATCGCGGCCACATCCACGCCGAAGGACAAGAGGTCACGAAGCAGGCGAGCCGCCTTACCCCCGATCCCTCAGGCCCTCGCATTCAGGCTGGCTATCTTGATAGACATCTAATAGACTCAACGAAAAAAGAAGACACGCATGTATCAACTTAAATACGAGCACATACCGGGTAAAAATCATTAGGAGAGGACCTCGACGGACTGTCCAAGGGAACCCGCTCACATCGGACGAACCGTCCGTCATGGACAATACCGCCGACGTCCGTTGGGTAGGTTAGTTTTACCACCCTATACAAACAGGGGTGGAGCAAAACTGGGAGACGCCCGGCACAATTTTTTGCCATTTTCCGCAATTCAGAGTTCCACTCCTCACCATATCAATTGATGGATAAAGTTTGTTTGCAGCCTCCACATGGTCCCACACTCGGAGATTGCCTCTGTGGTCCTTATGAGGGTAATTACCTTCGGGCCTCAGGGAATTGTATGGGTCCTCTGAAGACTTGCCATTTACTTTCTGGAGCTTTAAGAGTGGCTTCAAAAGCGCACGCCTTTGTGCGCTCCACTCTTTTTGCTATTTCTTTTGAGTTTATCTTCATAAGGGCTTCACCCTTCGAGAGACTTTTTCTTTTTTGGGCTGGGAAACCGTAGGAGAAGGGGTGGGAGTGGGGAGTAGGTGTTTTCTTTGGTGAAAGGGGGTCAGTTTAAAGGCCGGGGTTTGGGAAAGGGAAAGATGTTGGCTGGTTTTAAGGGGGACGCTGGGAGGCTGCCTCTGCCTCTTGGCATAAGAGTTCTTTGGTCTCTCCGGAGACCCAGGCAAAGAGACGACTGCGTGTATTTCTCTCGCTGCTCCGACTCTTCCTCTGTATCTTGACGCTGCATTCTTCCTGCTCCTCCTCCTCCTCCTCTGCACCTCTTCAGGGATGAAGCTCTTGGTTGCGTTGCTTGGCTCAGCTGCGTCGATCTCCATCCTCAGGGTTTCTTGACTTCTGCGGTACATCCTGCTTGGCCGGCGGCGACGGGGATGTTGTCGCTTTTCGGGGAGGCGTTGCTGACCCCTTTTGCTTGGGAGTAGGCGATGGAGTAGGCGATGGTGCTTGTGGGTTGTTTCTCCACCGACGGCTGGCTCTTTGACGGTTCTCTTGCCAACCGTCCTCCATTCCCCTCCTTTGGTTCACTGACGCTCTTCTGGGGCTCCACTGGTTTCACTGCTGCAGGGTCTGTGGAGGCTGGGCCTTGGACGCCGGATTTTTGGTGGGGGTACGCCTTGGCCACGTGGTTCGACTCTCCACAGACCCAGCAAAACGGTTTCCTGCCTTCGACGATCACGAAGATCGCCCTTCTCACAGGTGATGATGCTTGGGATCTCCGCGAACTTTCGGGAGACCGTCACCTGCAGAGTAACATCTCCGGTTTGAAAACCCTGCTTGGAGATGACTGCCTTCACCTCTTCCACTTTGCCATACTGCGTGAAGAACACCCCAACGTGGTCCGTCGAGATGTCCATTGGCACGCCATGAAGGGTGACTTTCGCTCTCCGCGTGCCCATGTACTCGGTTTCCAAACGAAGCGTTCCCTGTCTCCATGACTGTTCCCGCCAGCTTCCCCGCTCTTCTTTCGAGCCAAGCAGGACGTCCCACATGGCGTGGCTGCGTCTAGCCACCATCCTTGCGTTGATCTTTAAAGCCTCCAATGGCTTCCTCCACCGCATCCCTGCTGACCCCAATGAATTCATGGCTTTTCAGATCCTTGGTCAGCAGGAGAGGATCCTTGGCCTCAATCTCGCTCAAATTCTCGGGAACCGAAAGGAGCTCCGTTCCCGAGATGAACTCTGCGTACTTGTCCTTGATCGACCTCGTAGTACGCAGAGTCCTTGACCATCTTCTTAATGGTCCCTCCTTTCCAAGCCGCGGGAACCGTAGTTGGTATCGGCTGCCAATCCCCCTTTCGCTGAGGTGGAAGGAACTGGAGCTGCTGGAATCGGCTGTCCAACCTCCTTGAAGTGGAGGAACTTGAGATGCTGGTCGTCCTGCTGGTACTCCGGGTAATCCCTTTGGTTGGAGGTGGATGGCGGCAGCTGCCATCCTCCGTCCCCTCTCCCAATTATTGTGGTGGGGGGATAACCGAGTCAGGCCCGTCCGAGGCCATGCCTCCTAAGAGGCCGAACATGTTTGAGCAACCCTACAGGAAACCGAACCGGTGCCTCAGTCCGTACCAGAAACCTATATGACTGAAGCACTCGGCCCGAGCAATGAACTCAGGTGGTTCAGTTATCCTAAAGAGGACAACAAACGAATCGCTCTCCCAACTGACGGAACAGATACTACACTTTGATCTTAGCCAAAAGGCCGAGAAGCGTTTATTTATTCTAAATACATAGAATTATGGCACAAGGCCGAAAAAAGGGGAGGGGGGAACAAAACTTGGGAAGGTCTTCAATACTCTATCCTATATCTAGCTAATCAGAATCACGACCCATACATACGTTACAATGATTCTCATTCACCATAAAAATTTGTCCATCAACACTCATACTCATCATGCACCAAAATACCGCAAAAACATACCGGGGACCTAAAAACGCCCCAAATGTACATAAAAATTTGCGTTTTTACAATATTTTACAAAAATAAATTTAAAAATTTGTACATGAAATGATATGATGGGAAGGGGGTATGAAGAAACAAAAATCCCCAAAACAAAAACAATTTCAACTGAATACATATACATGGTGTTAGTAAGACCCAAACACACCCACATAATTAAAGAGGCCGCTGTATTCAGTCTTAAAAGACGAAATCAAGAAGCACTCTTTCTAAGGGGAATGGAGAGGCAGGGTAAAAAATAAATGGGACTGGAGAATATATAATACTGACCCAGACGAGAATGAAAAGGGGACAAAATAACAATGGAAATTGGGGATCTCGAACTGGATCATAACAAAAGCAGTGGAGCCGGGAACAGGCCGGGACAAACACATTCACTCACATTAACTAGATACACAAAAGAAATTCTTACCTTAGCCGCGGGAGGGGTTCCAACGGAATCCACCCCGATGTGCCCATCAGATCTAAAAGAGAAAATCCAGGCTAGCCCCGGTCACGCGAACCAGGCTCGCTGCATATATCCACCTTTCGCTGAAATCTGTCGGGAGCAGTCGTTTCCGTTCAGTTCTAATCTTCATTTTGAGCTGGTGCTCAAAGTATCGGATTAGATCCTGATCCGAAAGACAGGCCCCCCCGCAAGACTTCCTCCAGACGCGTCATCCAAATCACCATTCTAGCCGTGGCCAGTAGCGACAAGAAACACCATCCGCTTCACTCCAGAGAACAGGGGGCGACACATTGTCCACAGCGTATGCGCGATCAATGAGCACAAGCTCCCGCGGCGCGATACGAGCAGTCAGCTCGCCGACACGCTCCCACAACGGGCGAACGCGCGAACAATGGAAGAAGGCGTGCGCAGACGTCTCCTTAATTCCAAGGTTGCACCGCTCACAATCTGGCAAATCCGCCGGCCATTGCAGAAACGCTTGTCGTTGAGAGACAAACCATTCCGAGCCAATCGCCAGGTCAGAGAGAACTCAGAGTTGCTGAGCCAATCCGCACCTGGCGCCCAAGACCAATGAGAGCGGTACTCCACTCTCGACATGCCGAGCCTTACTCCACAGTGTATCCTTCACGGCACCCTCCACTAATCCCCGATAGAAGATTCTCCTAGGCTGTGAAAGGTCACTGGACCGTGGAATGGCCTGCAGGGCCTCCAGACATTCGAGCAGGAATTTCGGTCGGACCCATGGCCTAACGGTAAGCCACAGGACCGGGGGTGATGGTGAGGCAAGGGAACATGTCCCTCACTACCCCCGCAAGCAACCGATCTTCCTCCAACGCGCGCCTGAGAAATGCCACCCTCGAAGCGAGCACGTGGCTCCTCAAGTGCGGCATTCCCAGACCCCCATGACACGGACGGAGGCAACAGACTCCTTTGTCGACCATGTGTTTGCGTCCTCTCCACAGACAGGAGAATAGCAAACGCTCGAGCGCCTTCTCATGATCGTCACAAAGGGAAGTACTGACAGCCGGTAAAGGATCCTGGGAAAGAGGTATGTGTTACACACCTCCGCCAGGCCCTTCACGGAGAGACCCCGTCGACGCCAAGTCTTGACCGACGCGCCGACCTTTGCCAGTACTTCAGACCAGTTTTTCTCCAACTGTAAGTCCGGACCGAACCAAACTCCGAGGATTTTGACCGGCCCGTCCGTCCAGCTGAAGGGCCCCGGGAGGGAAACACCCTTCCAGGCACCTAACCGCAAGCCGGATGACTTGTCGCAGTTAATTCTGGCCCCTGTCACCTTCTCGTACCGTTCAAGCGCCTGCTGTACCGCCTCTAATGTCCCTGCGGGAGGACACAAAGGTCGTTACGTCATCGGCGTACGCGGAAACCCTGGCTCGAGCTCCGCCAGGGACAGCAATTCCACGTAGGACCGGACTGCACGTCTCGTCCCTTAGCCGGCGAAGTAGCGGCTCCAACGCCAGGACGTAAAGGAGAGACGACAGTGGACAACCCTGTCGGACCGACCTAGACAGCGCGAAAGCGCCCGACAGCTTCCCGTTCACCTGTACCACTGCCTGGGGGGAGCGATACAGAAGGCTAATCCAGCGGCTGAAGTCGGGTTTGAATCCGGCGGCCTGCAGGACAGCAGCCAGGTAGCCATGGTCAATCCTATCAAATGCCTTGGACTGATCCAAATTGATCAGCGCGGCCTCATCGTCGTCTTCTACACCCTCTATGATCGTGCGAATCAAGTGCAGGTTGCTCTGAATTGTTCGTCCCTTCACAGAACAAGTCTGATCCGGTTCCAACAGAGACTCGGCAACTAGCTGCAAGCGATTCGTCAGGATCTTGGCCAAAATCTTTAACTCTGTGTTTAGCAGAGTTATGGGCCTGTAATCGTCTAATTCCCTCCCAACCTTCTTGCCTTTTCTCAACAGCGTGATCACGCCCCTGGTGATCCGACCGGGGATGGACCCCTGCCGAAACCAGTGGTTGAACACGACAGCCAAGATCGGGACAAAAAGGTGCGACATCCTCAAGTACAATTCATAGGGCAAACCATCCAAACCTGGCGACTTGCCACTGCCGACCTTCTTCAAAGCCGCGTAGATTTCGTCCTCCGTAATTTCCCCTTCGCAGCTAGCCGCTTCAGCCGGCAAAAGCCGGGGAAAGTCAGCCAAATAGCTGCGAAACTCCTCGTCGCGGAGACCAGGCTCCTTGGTAAAACGGTGTTCGAAATGCTGCCGGAACGCCTCGCACATGTCGTCAGTGGACCTAAGGAGATGTCCCTCCGGGTCGCGCACCTCTCGAATGTACCGGTCGCCGGCTCGGCGAATTTCTTCCTTGCGCAGTTCTGCGCCCATGTTCACAGCTTCGGAAGACATCTTGCTTAACTTATGTCTAATTACCTGGCCCATGTAGCGCCCGCTAGTCGAACGCTCCAGGGCCTCCCTGGCTACGGCTATTTCTAGGGGATCCCCACCAGCCTCCGCCCGGGCGAAATTAGATCTAAGTGTCTTTGCCTTCGCAGCCTTATCTAGGTTGAGCCGTTGGCTGTATTGGGTGGCGAAAGACCTAATGCTATCCTTAAGACTAGCCCACCACTTACTCCCAATGACTCGCCCAATTAACGCCCGCTGAACTACTCTAGTCAGCTGGTCACGAAAGTCCCGCCTGTCCAGTAAGGACTGATTGAACTTCCAATAACCAGCCAACTAGGCCTAAATTCTAACACCACCCGGGCACAAACGAGTTTGTGGTCCGAGTAGCCTAACCAGTGGAACGTTGGACATTCTAAAAAGTCTATGTCGGCCACTCTCACTAACATCCTATCCAGGTACGCGGATACCCGGGTAGAAGGCCAATTAAGCGCCCACGTCCACATGCTCCATCCGGATGATCGACCCGGTATCTATCGACGAGACCAAATTCGCCGATCAGATCAACCAGGCTGCGATCACCACTCCTCCCGCTAGCGCCCCTTCCTCTATCCCATTTGGGGGTTAGGATGGCATTCCAGTCCCCAACTAAGATTAGCCGTGTTGAATCCACCATGAAGGGCTCCAACAGCCGAAAGAAAGAGACTCGCTCACCTTGATCGTTGGGCGCATAAACCGCAATCAACCGGAACGACCTGCTTTTCACTGCAATATCGGCCACGATCATCCGGCCCTCGGCACCGACATGGACAAGGTCAATCCTCGCATCCAGGGTACGCTTGACCAGCAAAGAAACACCTCTGGCATGCCGGCTCCCATATGCTGAATAGACGACAAAGTCGTTAGACAGCACACACGAGTCGACTTCGCAAACAAAGTGAGTCTCTTGGATCGCGGCCACATCCACGCCGAAGGACAAGAGGTCACGAAGCAGGCGAGCCGCCTTACCCCGATCCCTCAGGCCCCTCGCATTCAGGCTGGCTATCTTGATAGACATCTAATAGACCTGTAACGAAAAAAGAAGACACGCATGTATCAACTTAAATACGAGCACATACCGGGTAAAAATCATTGGGGGAGAGGACCCCGACGGACTGTCCAAGGGAACCCGTTCCTACATCGGACGTAACCCGTCCGTCATGGACAATACCGCCGACGTCCGCTTGGGTTAGGTTTTAGTTTTACCACCCTATACAAACAGGGGTGGAGCAAAACTGGGAGACGCCCGGCACAATTTTTTGCCATTTTCCGCAATTCAGGAGTTCCACTCCTCACCATATCAATTGATGGATAAAGTTTGTTTGCAGCCTCCACATGGTCCCACACTCGGAGATTGCCCCTCTGTGGTCCTTATGAGGGTAATTACCCCCGGGGCCTCAGGGAAATTGTATGGGTCCTCTGAAGACTTGCCATTTACTTCTTGGAGCTTTAAGAGTGGCTTCAAAAGCGCACGCCTTTGTGCGCTCCACTCTTTGCTATTTCTTTTGAGTCAATCTTCATAAGGGCTTCACCCTTCGGGAGAGACTTTTTCTTTTTGGGCTGGGAAACCGTAGGAGAAGGGGTGGGAGTGGGAGTAGGTGTTTTCTTTGGTGAAAGGGGGGTCAGTTTAAAGGCCGGGGTTTGGGAAAGGGAAAGATGTTGGCTGGTTTTAAGGGGGGACGCTGGGAGGCTGCTTGCCTTCTTGGCATAAGAGTCTTTTGGTCTCTCCGGAGACCCAGGCAAAGAGACGACTGCGTGTATTTTCTTCTCGCTGCTCCGACTCTTCCTCTGTATCTTGACGCTGCATTCTTCCTGCTCCTCCTCCTCCTCCTCTCTGCACCTCTTCAGGGATGAAGCTCTTGGTTGCGTTGCTGGCTCAGCTGCGTCGATCTCCATCCTCAGGGGTTTCTTGACTTTCCCCTGCGGTACATCCTGCTTGGCTGGCGGCGACGGGGATGTTGTCGCTTTCTTTTGGGGAGGCGTTGCTGACCCCTTTTGCTTGGGAGTAGGCGATGGAGTAGGCGATGGTGCTTTGGTGGGTTGTTTCTCCACCGACGGCTGGCTCTTGGATTTGGCTCCCTTCTTGCCAACCGTCCTCCATTCCCCCTCCTTTGGTTCACTGACGCTCTTCTGGGGCTCCACTGGTTTCACTGCTGCAGGGGTCTGTGGAGGCTGGGCCTTGGACGCCGGATTTTTGGTGGGGCACGCCTTGGCCACGTGGTTCGACTCTCCACAGACCCAGCAAAACGGTTTCCTGCCTTCGACGATCACGAAGATCGCCCTTCCTCTACAGGTGATGATGTTTGGGATCTCCGCGAACTTCTTTCGGGAGACCGTCACCTGCAGAGTAACATCTCCGGTTTGAAAACCCTGCTTGGAGATGACTGCCTTCACCTCTTCCACTTTGCCATACTGCGTGAAGAACACCCCGACGTGGTCCGTCGAGATGTCCATTGGCACGCCATGAAGGGTGACTTTCGCTCTCCGCGTGCCCATGTACTCGGTTTCCAAACGAAGCGTCTTCGTCTCCATGACTGTTCCCGCCAGCTTCCCTGCCTCTTCTTTCGAGCCAAGCAGGACGTCCCACATGGCGTGGCTGCGTCTAGCCACCATCCTTGCGTTGATCTTTAAAGCCTTAATGGCTTCCTCCACCGCATCCCTGCTGACCCCAATGAATTTATGGCTTTTCAGATCCTTGGTCAGCAGGGAGAGGATCCTTGGCTCAATCTCGCTCAAATTCTCGGGAACCGAAAGGAGCTCCGTTCCCGAGATGAACTCTGCGTACTTGTCCTTGACTGACTCGTAGTACGCAGAGTCCTTGACCATCTTCTTAATGGTCCCTCCTTTCCAAGCCGCGGGAACCGTAGCTGCTGGTATCGGCTGCCAATCCCCTTTCGCTGAGGTGGAAGGAACTGGAGCTGCTGGAATCGGCTGTCCAACCTCCTTTGAAGTGGAGGGAACTGGAGATGCTGGTCGTCCTGCTGGTACTCCGGGTAATCCTTTGGTTGGAGGTGTGGATGGCGGCAGCTGCCAATCCCCTCCGTCCCTCCCACCGAGGCCGTGGTGGGGGGGACAACCGAGTCAGGCCCGTCCGAGGCCATGCCTCCTAAGAGGCCGAACACAGTTGACAACTTACAGGAAACTGAACCGGTGCCTCAGTCCGTACCAGAAACCTATGACTGAAGCACTCGGCCCGAGCAATGAACTCAGGTGGTTCAGTTATCCTAAAGAGGACAACAAACGAATCGCTCTCCCAACTGACGGAACAGATACTACACTTTGATCTTAGCCAAAAGGCCGAGAAGCGTCTATTTATTGCGCAAAAATACACAATTGTGGCACAAGGCCGAAAAATGGGAGGGGGAACAAAACTTGGGAAGGTCTTCAATACTCTATCCTATATCTAGCTAATCAGATTCACGACCCATACATACGTTACAATGATTCTCATTCACCATAAAAATTTGTCCATCAACACTCATACTCATCAGGCACCAAAATACCGCAAAACCATACCGGGGACCTAAAAACGCCCCAAATGTACATAAAAATTTATGTTTATACAATATTTTACAAAAATATATTAAAAAAATTGTACATGAAATGACATGATGGGAAGGGGAAATGAAGAAACAAAAACCCCAAAACAAAAAACATTTCAAATGAATACATATACATAGTGTTAGTAAGACCCAAACACACCCACAAAATTAAAGAGGCCGCTGTATTCTGTCTTGAAAGACAAAATCAAGAAGCACTCTTTCTAAGGGGAATGGAGAGGCAGGGTACAAAATAAATGGGACTGGAGAATATATAATACTGACCCAGACGAGAATAAAAAGGGGACAAAATAACAATGGAAAATGGGAATCTCGAACTGGATCATAACAAAAGCAGTGAAGCCGGGAACAGGCCGGGACAAACCCATTCACTCACATTAACTAGATACACAAAAGAATTCTTACCTTAACCACGGGAGGGGTTCCAAAGGAATCCACCCCGATGCGACTAAGCAGATCTAAAAAAGAAAATCAAGGCTAGCCCCGGTCACACGAACCAGGCTCGCTGCAATTATCCACCTTTCGCTGAACTCTGTCGGGTGCAGCCGTTTCCGTTCAGTTCTAATCTTCATTTTGAGCTGGTGCTCAAAATATCGGATTAGATCCTGATCCGAAAGACGACCGCCCCGCAAGACTTCCTCCAGACGCGTCATCCAAATCACCATTCTAGCCGTGGCCAGTAACGACAGAAACACCATCCGCTTCACTCCAGAGTACGGGGGCGACACATTGTCCACAGCGTATGCGCGATCAATGAGCACAAGCTCCCGCGGAGCGATACGAGCAGTCAACTCGCCGACACGCTCCCACAACGGGCGAACGCGCAAACAATGGAAGAAGGCGTGCGCAGACGTCTCCTTAATTCCAAGGTTGCAACGCTCACAATCTGGCAAATCCGCCAGGCCCATTGCGAAACGCTTGTCATTGAGAGACAAACCATTCCGAGCCAATCGCCAGGTCAGAGAAAACTCAGAGTTGCTGAGCCAATCCGCACCTGGCGCCCAAGACCAATGAGAGCGGTACTCCACTCTCGACATGCCGAGCTTACTCCACAGCTTATCCTTCACGGCACCCTCCACTAATCCCCGATAGAAGATTTTCCTAGGCTGTGAAAGGTCACTGGACCGTGGAATGGCCTTTAGGGCCTCCAGACATTCGAGCAGGAATTTCGGTCGGACCCATGGCCTAACGGTAAGCCACAGGACCGGGGGAGTGATGGTGAGGCAAGGGAACATGTCCCTCACTACCCCCGCAAGCAACCGATCTTCCTCCAACGCGCGCCTGAGAAATGCCAACCTCGAAGCGAGCACGTGGCTCCTCAAGTGCGGCATTCCCAGACCCCCATGACACGGACGGAGGCAACAGACTCCTTTGTCGACCATGTGTTTGCGTCCTCTCCACAGACAGGAGAATAGCAAACGCTCGAGCGCCTTCTCATGATCGTCACAAAGGGGAAGTACTGACAGCCGGTAAAGGATCCTGGGAAAGAGGTATGTGACACACACCTCCGCCAGGCCCTTCACGGAGAGACTCCGTCGACGCCAAGTCTTGACCGACGCGCCGACCTTTGCCAGTATTTCTGACCAGTTTTCTCCAACTGTAAGTCCGGACCGAACCAAATTCCGAGGATTTTGACCGGCCCGTCCGTCCAGCTGAAGGGCCCCGGGAGGGAAACACCCTTCCAGGCACCTAACCGCAAGCCGGATGACTTGTCGCAGTTAATTCTGGCCCCTGTCACCTGCTCGTACCGTTCAAGCGCCTGCTGTACCGCCTCTATGTCCCTGCGGGAGGACACAAAGGTCGTTACGTCATCGGCGTACGCGGAAACCCTGGCTCGAGCTCCACCAGGGATAGCGATTCCACGCAGGACCGGACTGCACGCCTCGTCCCTTAGCCGACGAAGTAGCGGCTCCAACGCCAGGACGTAAAGGAGAGGCGACAGTGGACAACCCTGTCGGACCGACCTAGACAGCGCGAAAGCGCTCGACAGCTTCCCGTTCACCTGTACCACAGCCTTGGGGGAGCGATACAGAAGGCTAATCCAGCGGCTGAAGTCGGGTTCGAATCCGGCGGCCTGCAGGACAGCAGCCAGGTAGCCATGGTCAATCCTATCAAATGCCTTGGACTGATCCAAATTGATCAGCGCGGCCTCTTCGTCGTCTTCTACACCCTCTACGATCGTGCGAATCAAGTGCAGGTTGCTCTGAATTGTTCGTCCCTTCACAGAACAAGTCTGATCCGGTTCCAACAGAGACTCGGCAACTAGCTGCAAGCGGTTCGTCAGGATCTTGGCCAAAATCTTTAACTCTGTGTTTAGCAGAGTTATGGGCCTGTAATCGTCTAATTCCCTCCCAACCTTCTTGCCTTTTTCTCAACAGCGTGATCACGCCCCTGGTAATCCGACCGGGGATGGACCCCTGCCGAAACCAGTGGTTGAACACGACAGCCAAGATCGGGACAAAAAGGTGCGACATCCTCAAGTACAATTCATAGGGCAAACCATCCAAACCTGGCGACTTGCCACTGCCGACCTTCTTCAAAGCCGCGTAGATTTCGTCCTCCGTAATCTCCCCTTCGCAGCTAGCCGCTTCAGCCGGCAAAAGCCGGGGAAAGTCAGCCAAATAGCTGCGAAACTCCTCGTCGCGGAGACCAGGCTCCTTGGTAAAACGGTGTTCGAAATGCTGCCGGAACGCCTCGCACATGTCGTCGGTGGACCTAAGGAGATGTCCCTCCGGGTCGCGCACCTCTCGAATGTACCGGTCGCCGGCTCGGCGAATCTCTTCCTTGCGCAGTTCTGCGCCCATGTTCACAGCTTCGGAAGACATCTTGCTTAACTTATGTCTAATTACCTGGCCCATGTAGCGCCCGCTAGTCGAACGCTCCAGGGCCTCCCTGGCTACGGCTATTTCTAGGGGATCCCCACCAGCCTCCGCCCGGGAGAAATTAGATCTAAGTGTCTTTGCCTTCGCAGCCTTATCTAGGTTGAGCCGTTGGCTGTATTGGGTGGCGAAAGACCTAATGGAGTCCTTAAGGTTAACCCACCACTTACTCCCAATGACTCGCCCAATTAACGCCCGCTGAACTAATCTTGTCAGCTGGTCACGAAAGTCCCGCCTGTCCAGTAAGGACTGATTGAACTTCCAATAACCAGCCAACCTAGGCCTAAAGTCTAACACCACACGGGCACAAACGAGTTTGTGGTCCGTGTAGCCTAGCCAGTGGAACGTTGGACATTCTAAGAAGTCTATGTCGGCCACTCTCACTAACATCCTATCCAGGTACGCAGATACCCGGGTAGAAGGCCAATTAAGCGCCCACGTCCACATACTCCCATCCGGATGATCGACCCGGTATCTATCGACGAGACCAAATTCGCCGATCAGATCAACCAGGCTGCGATCACCACTCCTCCCGCTAGCGCCCCTTCCTCTATCCCATTTGGGGGTTAGGATGGCATTCCAGTCCCCAACTAAGATTAGCCGTGTTGAATCCACCATGAAGGGCTCCAACAGCCGAAAGAAAGAGACTCGCTCACCTTGATCGTTGGGCGCATAAACCGCAATCAACCGGAACGACTTGCTTTTCACTGCAATATCGGCCACGATCAGCCGGCCCTCGGCACCGACATGGACAAGGTCAATCCTCGCATCCAGGGCACGCTTGACCAGCAAAGAAACACCTCTGGCATGCCGGCTCCCATATGCTGAATAGACGACAAAGTCGTTAGCCAGCACACACGAGTCGACTTCGCAAACAAAGTGAGTCTCTTGGATCGCGGCCACATCCACGCCGAAGGACAAGAGGTCACGAAGCAGGCGAGCCGCCTTACCCCGATCCCTCAGGCCCCTCGCATTCAAACTGGCTATCTTAATAGACATCTTTTAGACCTGAAACGAAAAAACAAAAGAACATGCAACACAGGCTCTAGTCGCATACGGGACGGAAATCTTTGGCAGATAGGACCCCGACGGATTGTCCTAGGGGACCCTGTTCCTACGTCGGACGTAATCCGTCCGTCTAGGACAATGCCGCCAACGTCCGTGGGATACATGAGTTTTACAACCCTATATAGACAGGGATGGAGCAAAACCGGGAACCTCCCAGCACAGTTTTTGCTCATTTTTTTTAAGTCCGGAGTGTTCTCCTTGACCATGGTTAATTTTGAAAAATGCTTCTTGGCTTCAGAAATGTGGTCCCAGACCCTCAGGTTGCCACCGGTATTCCTTACCAGGGTGATGACACCTGGGGCCTGGGGAAAGTTCCGCGGGTTCTCCGTAGACAACCCATCCACCGTAGTAAGTTTCAACAGAGGCTTCAATAGCTGACGCCTCTGCGAAGACCATTCCGATGCTATGTCCTGGTTGATTCTCAGGAGCTCATCCCCTTGGGGTAGGCCCTTTTTCTTTTTGGGCCGAATGGGAGAGGGTACAGGAGAAGGGGAGGGGGTGGGTAAACGCGGCCTCAAGGGGGTCAACTTGAAGGTCGGGGACTGGGAGGCTTTGCGCGGGGAAGAGGGGAGGCTCTCGCTTTTTCTGCGTATGTCGTTCTGGCAGGAGAAACTGGCAGTGAAACACATTTTGATGACTTTCTACTCCTCTCCCTACTCCGGCTCCTTCTACGGCTTTTTATATCCCCGTATTGCTCCTCATCCTCGTGCTCCCTTCCCCGTTTCAGGGAGCCTGACCGCTCAGTCTCCATTTTCTCCGGCGGAGACTTACTTCGCATCTCCTGTTTCTCGGGCGATTTCTCCGCCACCGGCTCCATGAGTTTTGTCGGAACTTTGGCGGGAGTTTTGGCTTGGAGTTTTGCCAAGATCCTTGGCGAGAGTTTTAGTAGGTGATGTTGTCTTCGCCGGAGAAGGCGATTTTCCCTTCTTCCTGGCAACCACCTGCCACTCACTTTCCTTATTCACTACTGGAACAGGTGCTGGTGATGGAGGAGCTGTCTTTTCTGCTTGCTGCTTAGACGGCTGGGTGTCGGGGGCCTGCTTCTTTGTTGCGCACTCCTTGGCCACGTGGTCGGCAGCTCCGCACACCCAACAGCAAGGCTTCCGGCCCTCCACGATGACGAATATGGCCCTCTTCCTACATGTCAATACATTTGGGATGTCTGCTGCCTTCTTCTTGGATAATGTAATCTGCAGGGACATATCCCCTGTCAGATAACCGGCTTTTGAACGAGCCGAGGAAACCTCGGCCACCCTTCCGTACCTGGCAAAAAACGCACCGATGTGGTCCTCCGAGATATCCATGGGGACACCATGCAACGTGCTTTCAGTTTGCGCATCCCCATGTACTCTGTCGACAGCATCATCTTTTCCGTTTCAAGGGTGACTCCTGCAAGCTGTTTGGCCTCCTCGGCCGTTCCCAGCAGCACATCCCAGACTGCGTTGCTCCTTCGGGCTACTGCTTTTGCTCTGATCTTGAGCACTTTTATGGCCTCTTCCACACTGTCACGGCTGACTCCCACCGCCTTCTTAGACTTCAAATCTTTTGTGATCAGAGTAATGATGCGAGCCTCGATTTCCGCAAGTTGCTCCGGCACTGACACTAATTCGGTGCCTTTTATGTAGCACTCATACTTCTCCTTCAATGCCTCGTAGTATTCTTCACCTTTCTTCACACTCTTTCCTCCTGTCCATCCAGAGGTCGATGGTTTGGGGGATCCAGGTGCTGGAACTGCTGCCGGTGCCAGTACGGGTCCTGCTGCTAGTCTGGAGGGCGACTCCCGTGGCGGCAGCTGCCAGTCACCCTCCTTCCCTCCCACCGAGGCCGTGGTGGGAGGAACGACTTCCTCAGGCCCATCCGAGGCCATTGCCTCCCAAGAGGCCGCTCAACAGACAACTGGCTTCCGGTGTTTCGCGTACAAGACGCTACTTTACGCAGGCCTGAGCGATAAACTCAGGCTGGAATACAGTTCTCCAAAACCAAAGTAATAGCAAGTATCACACAGGAACAGATACTACACTTTGATCTTAGCCAAAAGGCCGAGAAGCGTTTATTTATTCTAAATACATAGAATTATGGCACAAGGCCGAAAAAGGGGAGGGGGAACAAAACTTGGGAAGGTCTTCAATACTCTATCCTATATCTAGCTAATCAGAATCACGACCCATACATACGTTACAATGATTCTCATTCACCATAAAAATTTGTCCATCAACACTCATACTCATCATGCACCAAAATACCGCAAAAACATACCGGGGAGGGACCTAAAAACGCCCCAAATGTACATAAAAATTTGCGTTTTTACAATATTTTACAAAAATAAATTTAAAAATTTGTACATGAAATGATATGATGGGAAGGGGTATGAAGAAACAAAAATCCCCAAAACAAAAACAATTTCAACTGAATACATATACATGGTGTTAGTAAGACCCAAACACACCCACATAATTAAAGAGGCCGCTGTATTCTGTCTTAAAAGACGAAATCAAGAAGCACTCTTTCTAAGGGGAATGGAGAGGCAGGGTAAAAAATAAATGGGACTGGAGAATATATAATACTGACCCAGACGAGAATGAAAAGGGGACAAAATAACAATGGAAATTGGGGATCTCGAACTGGATCATAACAAAAGCAGTGGAGCCGGGAACAGGCCGGGACAAACACATTCACTCACATTAACTAGATACACAAAAGAAATTCTTACCTTAGCCGCGGGAGGGGTTCCAACGGAATCCACCCCGATGTGCCCATCAGATCTAAAAGAGAAAATCCAGGCTAGCCCCGGTCACGCGAACCAGGCTCGCTGCATATATCCACCTTTCGCTGAAATCTGTCGGGAGCAGTCGTTTCCGTTCAGTTCTAATCTTCATTTTGAGCTGGTGCTCAAAGTATCGGATTAGATCCTGATCCGAAAGACGGCCCCCGCAAGACTTCCTCCAGACGCGTCATCCAAATCACCATTCTAGCCGTGGCCAGTAGCGACAGAAACACCATCCGCTTCACTCCAGAGAACGGGGGGCGACACATTGTCCACAGCGTATGCGCGATCAATGAGCACAAGCTCCCGCGGCGCGATGCGAGCAGTCAGCTCGCCGACACGCTCCCACAACGGGCGAACGCGCGAACAATGGAAGAAGGCGTGCGCAGACGTCTCCTTAATTCCAAGGTTGCACCGCTCACAATCTGGCAAATCCGCCAGGCCCATTGCGAAACGCTTGTCGTTGAGAGACAAACCATTCCGAGCCAATCGCCAGGTCGAGAGAACTCAGAGTTGCTGAGCCAATCCGCACCTGGCGCCCAAGACCAATGAGAGCGGTACTCCACTCTCGACATGCCGAGCTTACTCCACAGTGTATCCTTCACGGCACCCTCCACTAATCCCCGATAGAAGATTCTCCTAGGCTGTGAAAGGTCACTGGACCGTGGAATGGCCTGCAGGGCCTCCAGACATTCGAGCAGGAATTTCGGTCGGACCCATGGCCTAACGGTAAGCCACAGGACCGGGGGGTGATGGTGAGGCAAGGGGAACATGTCCCTCACTACCCCCGCAAGCAACCGATCTTCCTCCAACGCGCGCCTGAGAAATGCCACCCTCGAAGCGAGCACGTGGCTCCTCAAGTGCGGCATTCCCAGACCCCCATGACACGGACGGGGAGGCAACAGACTCCTTTGTCGACCATGTGTTTGCGTCCTCTCCACAGACAGGAGAATAGCA
Source organism: Ascarosepion bandense (assembly GCA_037127315.1). Lineage (NCBI taxonomy): Eukaryota > Metazoa > Mollusca > Cephalopoda > Sepiida > Sepiidae > Ascarosepion > Ascarosepion bandense. Next base: position 26 of record JBBBDQ010005746.1, on the reverse strand, counting down.
AACGCTCGAGCGCCTTCTCATGATCG
>JBBBDQ010005733.1:0-20674 GCA_037127315.1 Ascarosepion bandense | reverse complement strand
AGATTTGTTGGTCTCTTGCTCAACTGCGCCCAGCACATAATAATCAAGTTGGTGGTAGTCCATGGAGATAGGTACCAAGATGTAAGGGGTATTTAGAAAGAGTTTTGTTGGTCTCTTGCTCAAATGCGCCCAGCACATAATAATCAAGTTGGTGGTAGTCCATGGAGTTCGGTACCAAGATGTAGAGGGTGATTTAGAAAGAGTTTTGTTGGTCTCTTGCTCAAATGCGCCCAGCACATAATAATCAATTTAATTGGTAGTCCATGGAGTTCGGTGAATGTAAGGGGTGATTTAGAAAGGTTTTGTTGGTCTTGCTCAAATGCGCCCAGCACATAATAATCAATTTGGTGGTAGTCCATGGAGTTCGGTACCAAGATGTAAGGGGTGATTTAGAAAGAGTTTTGTTGGTCTCTTGCTCAAATGCGCCCAGCACATAATAATCAAGTTGGTGGTAGTCCATGGAGTTCGGTACCCAAGATGTAAGGGGTGATTTAGAAGAGTTTTGTTGGTCTCTTGCTCAACTGCGCCCAGCACATAATAATCAATTTGAGGTGGTAGTCCATGGAGTTCGGTACCAAGATGTAAGGGGGTGATTTAGAAAGAGTTTTGTTGGTCTCTTGCTCAAATGCGCCCAGCACATAATAATCAATTTGGTGGTAGTCCATGGAGTTCGGTACCAAGATGTAAGGGGTGATTTAGAAAAGAGTTTTGTTGGTCTCTTGCTCAAATGCGCCCAGCACATAATAATCAAGTTGGTGGTAGTCCATGAGTTCGGTACCAAGATGTAAGGGGTGATTTAGAAAGAGTTTTGTTGGTCTCTTGCTCAACTGCGCCCAGCACATAATAATCAATTTGGTGGTAGTCCATGAGTTCGGTACCAAGATGTAAGGGGTGATTTAGAAAGAGTTTTGTTGGTCTCTTGCTCAACTGCGCCCAGCACATAATAATCAATTGGGTGGTAGTCCATGGAGATAGGTACCAAGATGTAGAGGGTGATTTAGAAAAGAGTTTGTTGGTCTCTTGCTCAACTGCGCCCAGCACATAATAATCAATTTGGTGGTAGTCCATGGAGTTCGGTACCAGATGTAAGGGTGATTTAGAAAGAGTTTTGTTGGTCTCTTGCTCAAATGCGCCCAGCACATAATAATCAATTTGGTGGTAGTCCATAGGTTCGGTACCAAGATGTAAGGGTGATTTAGAAAAGGAGTTTTGTTGGTCTCTTGCTCAACTGCGCCCAGCACATAATAATCAATTTGGTGGTAGTCCATGGAGTTCGGTACCAGATGTAAGGGGTGATTTAGAAAGAGTTTTGTTGGTCTACTTGCTCAACTGCGCCCAGCACATAATCGTTTTGGTGGTAGTCCATGGAGTTCGGTACCAAAGATGTAAAAATTGATTTAGAAGAGTTTTGTTGGTCTCTTGCTCAAATGCGCCCAGCACATAATAATCAATTTTGGTGGTAGTCCATGGAGTTCGGTACCAAGATGTAAGGGGTGATTTAGAAAGAGTTTTGTTGGTCTCTTGCTCAAATGCGCCCAGCACATAATAATCAAGTTGGTGGTAGTCCATGGAGTTCGGTACCAAGATGTAAGGGGTGATTTAGAAAGAGTTTTGTTGGTCTCTTGCTCAACTGCGCCCAGCACATAATAATCAATTTGGTGGTAGTCCATGGAGTTCGGTACCAAGATGTAAGGGGTGATTTAGAAAGAGTTTTGTTGGTCTCTTGCTCAACTGCGCCCAGCACATAATAATCAATTTGGTGGTAGTCCATGGAGTTCGGTACAAGATGTAAGGGGTGATTTAGAAAGAGTTTTGTTGGTCTCTTGCTCAAATGCGCCCAGCACATAATAATCAATTTGTAGTGGTAGTCCATGGAGTTCGGTACCAAGATGTAAGGGGTGATTTAGAAAGAGTTTTGTTGGTCTCTTGCTCAAATGCGCCCAGCACATAATAATCAATTTGGTGGTAGTCCATGGAGTTCGGTACCAAGATCTTCAGGGGTGATTTAGAAGAAAATTTGTTGGTCTCTTGCTCAACTGCGCCCAGCATAATAATCAATTTGGGTAGTAGTCCATGGAGTTCGGTACCAAGATGTAGGGGTGATTTAGAAAGAGTTTTGTTGGTCTCTTGCTCAACTGCGCCCAGCACATAATAATCAATTTGGTGGTAGTCCATGGAGTTCGAATACAGATATGAGGTGATTTAGAAAAGGTTTTGTTGGTCTCTTGCTCAAATGCGCCCAGCACATAATAATCAATTTGGTGGTAGTCCATGGAGTTCGGTACCAAGATGTAAGGGGTGATTTAGAAGAGTTTGTTGGTCTCTTGCTCAACTGCGCCAGCACGCAATAATCCGGATTGAGTAGTAGAGTCCATGGAGTTCAGTACCAAGATGTGAGGCGGTTGAAGAAGTTTTGTTGGTCTCTTGCTCAAATGCGCCCAGCACATAATAATCAAGTTGGTGGTAGTCCATGGAGTTAGGTACCCAAGATGTAAGGGGTGATTTAGAAAGAGTTTGTTGGTCTCTTGCTCAACTGCGCCCAGCACATAATAATCAATTTGGTGGTAGTCCATGGAGTTTGGTACCAGAATGTAAGGGGTGATTTAGAAGAAGTTTTGTTGGTCTCTTGCTCAACTGCGCCCAGCACATAATAATCAAGTGGGTGGTAGTCCATGGAGAGATAGGTACCAAGATGTAAGGGTGATTTAGAAAGAGTTTTGTTGGTCTCTTGCTCAACTGCGCCCAGCACATAATAATCAATTTGGTGGTAGTCCATGGGTTCAGGTACAAGATGTAGGGAGTGATTTAGAAAGAGTTTTGTTGGTCTCTTGCTCAACTGCGCCTTTATAATAATCAATTTGGTGGTAGTCCATGGAGTTCGGTACCAAGATGTAAGGGGTGATTTAGAAAGAGTTTTGTTGGTCTCTTGCTCAACTGCGCCCAGCACATAATAATCAAGTGGGTAGTAGTCCATGGAGATGGTACCAAGATGCAAGAATTGATTTAGAAAAGAGTTTTGTTGGTCTCTTGCTCAACTGCGCCCAGCACATAATAATCAAGTTGGTGGTAGTCCATGGAGTTGGGTACCAAGATGTAAGGGTGATTTAGAAAGAGTTTTGTTGGTCTCTTGCTCAAATGCGCCCAGCACATAATAATCAATTTGGTGGTAGTCCATGGAGTTCGGTACCAAAATGTAAGGGGTGATTTAGAAGAGTTTTGTTGGTCTCTTCCTTAACTACTTAGCATAATAATCAAATGGAGGTGGTAGTCCATGGAGTTCAGTACCAGAAGATGTGAGGGTGATTTAGAAAGAGTTTTGTTGGTCTCTTGCTCAACTGCGCCCAGCACATAATAATCAATTTGGTGGTAGTCCATGGAGTTAGGTACAAGATGTAAGGGGTGATTTAGAAAGAGTTTTGTTGGTCTCTTGCTCAACTGCGCCCAGCACATAATAATCAAATTAAGGTGGTAGTCCATGGAGATAGGTACCAAGATGTAAGGGGTGATTTAGAAAGAGTTTTGTTGGTCTCTTGCTCAACTGCATGGCACATAATAATCAAGTGGGTGGTAGTCCATGGAATGGAGTACCAAGATGTAAGGGGTGATTTAGAAAGAGTTTTGTTGGTCTCTTGCTCAACTGCGCCCAGCACATAATAATCAAGTGGGTGGCAGTCCAGCAGCAAGTTAGGTACCAAGATGTAGAGGGTGATTTAGAAGAGTTTTGTTAGTCTCTTGCTCAACTGCGCCCAGCACATAATAATCAAGTGGGTGGTAGTCCATGGAGATAGGTACCAAGATGTAAGGGGTGATTTAGAAAGAGTTTTGTTGGTCTCTTGCTCAAATGCGCCCAGCCACGCAATAATCAATTTGGTGGTAGTCCATGGAGTTCAAATTTTCCAAGATATAAGGGTGATTTAGAAAAGTTTTGTTGGTCTCTTGCTCAACTGCGCCCAGCACATAATAATCAAGTGGGTGGCAGTCCATAGGTTCGGTACCAAGATGTAAGGGGTGATTTAGAAAGAGTTTTGTTGGTCTCTTGCTCAACTGCGCCTTTTATAATAATCAATTTGGTGGTAGTCCATGGAGTTAGGTACCAAGATGTAAGGAGTGATTTAGAAGAGTTTTGTTGATTCTCTTTGCTCAACTGCGCCCAGCACATAATAATCAATTTAGTGGTAGTCCATGGAGTTCGGTACCAAGATGTAAGGGGTGATTTAGAAAGAGTTTTGTTGGTCTCTTGCTCAACTGCGCCCAGCACATAATAATCAAGTGGGTGGTAGTCCATGGAATAGGTACCAAGATGTAGAGGGTGATTTATAAAGTTTTTGGTCTCTTGCTCAACTGCGCCCAGCACATAATAATCAGTTTGGTGGTAGTCCATGGAGTTAGGTACCAAGATGTAAGGGTGATTTAGAAGAGTTTTGTTGGTCTCTTGCTCAACTGCGCCCAGCACATAATAATCAAGTGGGTGGTAGTCCATGGAGAATGGGTACCAAGATAGCAAGGGGTGATTTATAAAGAGTTTTGTTGGTCTCTTGCTCAAATGCGCCCAGCACATAATAATCAAGTTGGTGGTAGTCCATGGAGTTCGGTACCAAAATCTCAAGGGGTGATTTATAAAGAGTTTTTTGGTCTCTTGCTCAACTGCGCCCAGCACATAATAATCAAGTTGGTGGTAGTCCATGGAGTTAGGTACCAAGATGTAGGGTGATTTAGAAAGAGTTTGTTGGTCTCTTGCTCAACTGCGCCCAGCACATAATAATCAAGTGGGTGGTAGTCCATGGAGATAGGTACCAAGATGTAAGGGGTGATTTATAAAGAGTTTTGTTGGTCTCTTGCTCAACATGCCCAGCACATAATAATCAAGTGGGTGGTAGTCCATGGAGATAGGTACCAAGATGTAAGGGGTGATTTATAGAGTTTGTTGGTCTCTTGCTCAACTGCGCCCAGCACATAATAATCAAGTTGGTGGTAGTCCATGGAGTTAGGTGCAAGATATGAGGGTGATTTAGAAAGAGTTTTGTTGGTCTCTTGCTCAACTGCGCCCAGCACATAATAATCAAGTGGGTGGTAGTCCATGGAGATAGGTACCAAGATGTAAAGGGTGATTTAGAAAGAGTTTTGTTGGTCTCTTGCTCAAATGCGCCCAGCACATAATAATCAAGTTGGTGGTAGTCCATGAGTTCGGTACGCAAGATGTAGAGGTGATTTAGAAAAGAGTTTGTTGGTCTCTTGCTCAACTGCGCCCAGCACATAATAATCAAGTTGGTGGTAGTCCATGGAGTTCGGTACCAAGATGTAAGGGGTGATTTAGAAAGAGTTTTGTTGGTCTCTTGCTCAAATGCGCCCAGCACATAATCAATTTGGTGGTAGTCCATGGAGTTCGGTACCAAGATGTAAGGGTGATTTAGAAAGAGTTTTGTTGGTCTCTTGCTCAACTGCGCCCAGCACATAATAATCCAAGAGTTGGTGGTAGTCCATGGAGTTAGGTACCAAGATGTAGAAGAATTGATTTAGAAGAGTTTTTGTTGGTCTCTTGCTCAGCACCCAATACATAATAATCAAGTTGGTGGTAGTCCATGGAGATAGGTACCAAGATGTGAGGGTGATTTAGAAAGAGTTTTGTTGGTCTCTTGCTCAACTGCGCCCAGCACATAATAATCAAGTTGGTGGTAGTCCACTTGAGTTAGGTACCAAGATGTCAGGGGTGATTTAGAAAGAGTTTTGTTTGGTCTCTTGCTCAACTGCGCCCAGCACATAATAATCAAGTTGTTGGTATAGTCCACTTGGAGATAGGTACCAAGATGTAAGGGGTGATTTTAGAAAGAGTTTTGTTGGTCTCTTGCTCAACTGCGCCCAGCACATAATAATCAAGTTGGTGGTAGTCCATGGAGTTGGTACCAGAATGTAAGGGATGATTGAAAAGTTTTGTTGGTCTCTTGCTCAACTGCGCCCAGCACATAATAATCAAGTTGGTGGTAGTCCATGGAGTTGGAGGTACCAAGATGCTGGGGGTGATTTAGAAAGAGTTTGTTGGTCTCTTGCTCAACTGCACCCAGCACATAATAATCAAGTTGGTGGTAGTCCATGGAGTTAGGTACCAAGATGTAGAGGTGATTAGAAAGAGTTTTGTTGGTCTCTTGCTCAAATGCGCCCAGCACATAATAATCAAGTTGGTGGTAGTCCATGGAGTTCGGTACCAAGATGTAAGGGGTGATTTAGAAAGAGTTTTGTTGGTCTCTTGCTCAAATGCGCCCAGCACATAATAATCAAGTTGGTGGTAGTCCATGGAGTTCGGTACCAAGATGTAAGGGGTGATTTAGAAAAGGGTTTTGTTGGTCTCTTGCTCAAATGCGCCCAGCGCAATAATCAAGTTGGTGAAGTAGTCCATGGAGTTAGGTACCAAGATGTAAGGAATTGATTTAGAAGAGTTTGTTTGGTCTCTTGCTCAACTGCGCCAAGCACATAATAATCAAGTGGGTGGTAGTCCATGGAGATAGGTACCAAGATGTAAAGTGTCTGATTTAGAAAGAGTTTTGTTGGTCTCTTGCTCAAATGCGCCCAGCACATAATAATCAAGTTGGTGGTAGTCCATGGAGTTCGGTACCAAGATGTAAGGGGTGATTTAGAAAGAGTTTTGTTGGTCTCTTGCTCAACTGCGCCCAACGCAATAATCAAGTTGGTGGTAGTCCATGGAGTTGGTGCCAAGATGTAAGGGGGTGATTTAGAAAGAGTTTTGTTGGTCTCTTGCTCAACTGCGCCCAGCACATAATAATCAAGTTGGTGGTAGTCCATGGAGTTAGGTACCAAGATGTAAGGGTGATTTAGAAGAGTTTTGTTGGTCTCTTGCTCAAATGCGCCCAGCACATAATAATCAAGTTGGTGGTAGTCCATGGAGTTAGGTACCAAGATGTGAGGGTGATTTTAGAAAGAGTTTTGTTGGTCTCTTGCTCAACTGCGCCCAGCACATAATAATCAATTTGGTGGTAGTCCATGAGTTCGGTACCAAGATGTAAGGGTGATTTAGAAGAGTTTTGTTGGTCTCTTGCTCAACTGCGCCCAGCACATAATAATCAAGTTGGTGGTAGTCCATGGAGTTAGGTACCAAGATGTAAGGGGTGATTTAGAAAGAGTTTTGTTGGTCTCTTGCTCAAATGCGCCCAGCACGCAATAATCAAGTTGGTGGTAGTCCATGGAGTTCGGTACCAGATGTAAGGGTGATTTAGAAAGAGTTTTGTTGGTCTCTTGCTCAAATGCGCCCAGCACATAATAATCAAGTTGGTGGTAGTCCATGGAGTTCGGTACCAAGATGTAAGGGGTGATTTAGAATGAGTTTTGTTGTTCTCTTGCTCAAATACGCCCAGCACATAATAATCAATTTGGTGGTAGTCCATGGAGTTCGGTACCAAGGCTGTAAGGGTGATTTAGAAAAGAGTTTTGTTGGTCTCTTGCTCCAACTGCGCCCAGCACATAATAATCAAGTGGGTGGTAGTCCATGGAGTTGGGTACCAAGATGTGAGGGTGATTTGAAAAGAGTTTTGTTGGTCTCTTGCTCAACTGCGCCCAGCACATAATAATCAAGTTGGTGGTAGTCCATGGAGTTCGGTACCAAGATGTGAGGGGTGATTAGAAAGAGTTTTGTTGGTCTCTTGCTCAAATGCGCCCAGCACATAATCAAGTTGGTGGTAGTCCATGGAGTTCGGTACCAAGATGTAGGTGATTTAGAAAGAGTTTTGTTGGTCTCTTGCTCAAATGCGCCCAGCACATAATAATCAATTTGGTGGTAGTCCATGGAGTTCGGTACCAAGATGTAAGGGTGATTTAGAAAAGTTTTGTTGGTCTCTTGCTCAACTGCATGGCACATAATCAAGTTGGTGGTAGTCCATGGAGTTAGGTACCAAGATGTAAGGGGTGATTTAGAAAAAGTTTTGTTGGTCTCTTGCTCAACTGCGCCCAGCACATAATAATCAATTTGGTGGTAGTCCATGGAGTTCGGTACCAAGATGCTGAGGTGATTTAGAAAAGTTTTGTTGGTCTCTTGCTCAACTGCGCCCAGCACATAATAATCAATTTGGTGGTAGTCCATGGAGTTCAGTACCAAGATGTAAGGGGTGATTTAGAAGAGTTTGTTGGTCTCTTGCTCAAATGCGCCCAGCACATAATAATCAAGTTGGTGGTAGTCCATGGAGTTCGGTACCAAGATGTAAGGGGTGATTTAGAAAGAGTTTTGTTGGTCTCTTGCTCAAATGCGCCCAGCACATAATAATCAATTTGGTGGTAGTCCATGGAGTTCCGGTACCAAGATGTAAGGGGTGATTGTAGAAAGAGTTTGTTGGTCTCTTGCTCAACTGCGCTTGGCAGCATAATAATCAAGTTGGTGGTAGTCCATGGAGTTAGGTACCAAGATGTAGGGTGATTTAGAAAGAGTTTTGTTGGTCTCTTGCTCAACTGCGCCCAGCACATAATAATCAAGTTGGTAGTAGTCCATGAGTTCGGTACCAAGATGTAAGGGGTGATTTAGAAGAGTTTTGTTGGTCTCTTGCTCAACTGCGCCCAGCACATAATAATCAATTTGGTGGTAGTCCATGGAGTTCGGTACCAAGATGTAAGGGGTGATTTAGAAGAGTTTTGTTGGTCTCTTGCTCAAATGCGCCCAGCACATAATAATCAAGTTGGTGGTAGTCCATGGGTCAAGTCACCAAGATGTAAGGGTGATTTAGAAGAGTTTTTGTTGGTCTCTTGCTCAAATGCGCCCAGCACATAATAATCAAGTGGGTGGCAGTCCATGGAGTTAGGTACCAAGATGTAAGGAGTGATTTAGAAAAGTTTTTGTTGGTCTCTTTCAAATGCGCCCAGCACATAATAATCAAGTTGGTGGTAGTCCATGGAGTTAGGTACCAAGATGTGAGGGTGATTTAGAAAGAGTTTTGTTGGTCTCTCTTACTCCCAGCTGCGCCCAGCACATAATCAATTTGGTGGTAGTCCATGGAGTTCGGTACCAAGATGTAAGGGGTGATTTAGAAAGAGTTTGTTCGTTCTCTTGCTCAAATGCGCCCAGCACATAATAATCAGAAGTTAATTGGTAATTGGCATGGAGTTAGGTACCAAGATGTAAGGGGTGATTTAGAAAGAGTTTTGTTGGTCTCTTGCTCAAATGCGCCCAGCACATAATAATCAAGTTGGTGGTAGTCCATGAGTTCGGTACCAAGATGTAAGGGTGATTTAGAAGAGTTTTGTTGGTCTTGCTCAAATGCGCCCAGCACATAATAATCAATTTGAGTGATGTAGTCATGGAGTTCGGTACCAAGATGTAAGGGGTGATTTAGAAAGAGTTTTGTTGGTCTCTTGCTCAACTGCGCCCAGCACATAATAATCAATTTGGTGGTAGTCCATGGAGTTCGGTACCAAGATGTAAGGGTGATTTAGAAAGAGTTTTGTTGGTCTCTTGCTCAAATGCGCCCAGCACATAATAATCAAGTTGGTGGTAGTCAACTGAGTTAGGTACCAAGATGTAAGGGGTGATTTAGAAGAGTTTGTTGGTCTCTTGCTCAAATGCGCCCAGCACATAATAATCAAGTTGGTGGTAGTCCATGAGTTCAGTACCAAGATGTAAGGGGTGATTTAGAAAGAGTTTTGTTGGTCTCTTGCTCAAATGCGGCCCAGCACATAATAATCAATTTGGTGGTAGTCCATAGAGTTAGGTACCAAGATGTAAGGGGTGATTTAGAAAGAGTTTTGTTGGTCTCTTGCTCAAATGCGCCCAGCACATAATAATCAAGTGGGTGGTAGTCCATGGAGTTAGGTACCAAGATGTAAGGGTGGATTGTGAAAGAGTTTTGTTGGTCTCTTGCTCAACTGCGCCCAGCACATAATAATCAAGTGGGTGGTAGTCCATGGAGTTAGGTACCAAGATGTAAGGGGTGATTTAGAAAGAGTTTTGTTGGTCTCTTGCTCAACTGCGCCCAGCACATAATAATCAAGTGGGTGGCAGTCCATGGAGTTAGGTACCAAGATGTAAGGGGTGATTTAGAAAGAGTTTTGTTGGTCTTTGTCAACTGCGCCCAGCACATGACAATCAAGTGTGTAGTCCATGGAGATAGGTACCAAGATGTGGTGGGGTGGATTTAGAAAGAGTTTTGTTGGTCTCTTGCCCAACTGCGCCTGTACATAATAATCAAGTGGGTGGTAGTCCATGGAGATAGGTACTAAGATGTAAGGGTGATTTAGAAAGAGTTTTGTTGGTCTCTTGCTCAACTGCGCCCAGCACATAATAATCAAGTGGGTGGCAGTCCATGGAGTTAGGTACCAAGATGTAAGGGGTGATTTAGAAAGAGTTTTGGTTGGTCTCTTGCTCAACTGCGCCCAGCACATAATAATCAAGTGGGTGGTAGTCCATGGAGATAGGTACCAAGATGTAAGGGGGTGATTTAGAAAGAGTTTTGTTGGCCTCTTGCCCAAATGCGCCCAGCACATAATAATCAATTTGGTGGTAGTCCATGGAGTTCGGTACCAAGATGTATGTGGTATTTAGAACAGCTTGTTTTGGTCTCTTGCTCAACTGCGCCCAGCACATAATAATCAAGTGGGTGGTAGTCCATGGAGTTAGGTACCAAGATGTAAGGGGTGATTTAGAAAGAGTTTTGTTGGTCTCTTGCTCAAATGCGCCCAGCACATAATAATCAATTTGGTGGTAGTCCATGGAGTTCGGTACCAAGATGTAAGGGGTGATTAGAAAGAGTTGGTTGGTCTTTGCTCAACTGGTGCCCAGCACATAATAATCAAGTGGGTGGTAGTCCATGGAGATAGGTACCAAGATGTAAGGGGTGATTTAGAAAGAGCTTTGTTGGTCTCTTGCTCAACTGCGCCCAGCACATAATAATCAATTTGGTGGTAGTCCATGGAGTTCCGTACCAAGATGTAAGGGGTGATTTAGAAAGAGTTTTGTTGGTCTCTTGCTCAAATGCGCCCAGCACATAATAATCAATTTGGTGGTAGTCCATGGAGTTAGTACCAAAGATGTATAAGATTTTAGAAAGAGTTTTGTTGGTCTCTTGCTCAAATGCGCCCAGCACATAATAATCAAGTGGGTGGTAGTCCATGGAGTTAGGTACCAAGATGTAGATTTAGAAAGAGTTTTGTTGGTCTCTGCCCAATCTGCGCCCAGCACATAATAATCAAGTGGGTAGTCCGCGGAGTTAGGTACCAAGATGCAAGGGGTGATTTAGAAAGAGTTTTGTTGGTCTCTTGCTCAACTGCGCCCAGCACATAATAATCAAGTGGTGGCAGTCCATGGAAAGAAGGTACCAAGATGTAAGGGGTGATTTAGAAAGAGTTTTGTTGGTCTCTTGCTCAACTGCGCCCAGCACATAATAATCAAGTGGGTGGTAGTCCATGGAGATAGGTACCAAGATGTAAGGGGTGATTTAGAAAGAGTTTTGTTGGTCTCTTGTTCAACTGCGCCCACATAATAATCAAGTGGGTGGTAGTCCATGGAGATAGTACTCAAGATGTAAGGGGTGATTTAGAAAGAGTTTTGTTGGGTCTTTGCTCAACTGCGCCCAGCACATAATAATCAAGTGGGTGGCAGTCCATGGAGTTAGGTACCAAGATGTAAGGTGATTTAGAAAGAGTTTGTTGGTCTCTTGCCAACTGCGCCCAGCACATAATAATCAAGTGGGTGGTAGTCCATGGAGATAGGTACCAAGATGTAAGGTGATTTAGAAAGAGTTTTGTTGGTTCCTTGCTCAAATGCGCCCAGCACATAATAATCAATTTGGTGGTAGTCCTTTGAAAGAGTTCGGTACCAAGATGTAAGGGGTGATTTAGAAAGAGTTTTGTTGGTCTCTTGCTCAACTGCGCCCAGCACATAATAATCAAGTGGGTGGTAGTCCATGGAGTTAGGGCCGAAGGGGCGATAAGGGGTGATTTAGAAAGAGTTTTGTTGGTCTCTTGCTCAAATGCGCCCAGCACATAATAATCAATTTGGTGGTAGTCCATGGAGTTCGGTACCAAGATGTAAGGGGATTTAGAAAGAGTTTTGTTGGTTCCTTGCTCAAATGCGTCCAGCACATAATAATCAAGTGGGTGGTAGTCCATGGAGATAGGTACCAAGATGTAAGGGTGATTTAGAAAGAGTTTTGTTGGTCTCTTGCTCAACTGCGCCCAGCACATAATAATCAATCTGGTGGTAGTCCATGGAGTTCGGTACCTAAGATGTAAGGGGTGATTTAGAAAGAGTTTTGTTGGTCTCTTGCTCAAATGCGCCCAGCACATAATAATCAATTTGGTGGTAGTCCATGGAGTTAGGTACCAAGATGTAAGGGGTGATTTAGAAAGAGTTTTGTTGGCTTTTGCCCAAATGGTGCCCAGCACATAATAATCAATTTGGTGGTAGTCCATGGAGTTCGGCACCAAGATGTAAGGGGTGATTTAGAAAGAGTTTTGTTGGTCTCTTGCTCAAATGCGTCCAGCACATAATAATCAAGTGGTGGTAGTCCATGGAGATAGGTACTAAGATGGTATGGGGTGATTTAGAAAGAGTTTTTGTTGGTCTCTTGCTCAACTGTGCCCAGCACATAATAATCAATTTGGTGGTAGTCCATGGAGTTCGGTACCAAGATGTAAGGTGATTTAGAAAGAGTTTTGTTGGTCTCTTGCTCAAATGCGCCCAGCACATAATAATCAATTTGGTGGTAGTCCATGGAGTTCGGTACCAAGATGTAAGGGGTGACTTAGAAAGAGTTTTGTTGGTCTCTTGCTCAAATGCGCCCAGCACATAATAACTTAAATTCTGGTGGTAGTCCAGTGGAGTTCGGTACCAAGATGTAAGGGGTGATTTAGAAAGAGTTTTGTTGGTCTCTTGCTCAAATGCGTCCAGCACATAATAATCAAGTGGGTGGTAGTCCATGGAGATAGGTACCAAGATGTAAGGGGTGATTTAGAAAGAGTTTTGTTGGTCTCTTGCTCAACTGCGCCCAGCACATAATAATCAATTTGGTGGTAGTCCATGGAGTTCGTACCAAGATGTAAGGGGTGATTTAGAAAGAGTTTTGTTGGTCTCTTGCTCAAAATGTGCCCAGCACATAATAATCAATTTGGTGGTAGTCCATGGAGTTAGTACCAAGATGTAAGGGGTGATTTAGAAAGAGTTTTGTTGGTCTCTTGCTCAAATGCGCCCAGCACATAATAATCAAGTGGGTGGTATAGTCCATGGAGTTAGTACCAAGATGTAAGGGGTGATTTAGAAAGAGTTTTGTTGGTCTCTTGCTCAACTGCGCCCAGCACATAATAATCAAGTGGGTGGTAGTCCATGGAGTTAGGTACCAAGATGTAAGGGGTGATTTAGAAAGAGTTTTGTTGGCCTCTTGCTCAACTGCGCCTGAAAGTATAATAATCAATTTGGTGGTAGTCCATGGAGTTCGGTACCAAGATGTAAGGGGTGATTTAGAAAGAGTTTTGTTGGTCTCTTGCTCAACTGTGCCCAGCACATAATAATCAATTTGTAGTAGTCCATGGAGTTCGGTACCAAGATGTAAGGGGTGATTTAGAAAGAGTTTTGTTGTCTTGCTCAAATGCGCCCAGCACATAATAATCAATTTGGTGGTAGTCCATGTAGAGTTCGGTACCAAGATGTAAGGGGTGATTTAGAAAGAGTTTTTGTTGGTCTCTTACCAACTGCGCCCAGCACATAATAATCAATTTGGTGGTAGTCCATGAGCCTGGTACCAAGATGTAAGGGGTGATTTAGAAAGAGTTTTGTTGGTCTCTTGCTCAAATGCGCCCAGCACATAATAATCAATTTGGTGGTAGTCCATGGAGTTCGGTACCAAGATGTAAGGGGTGATTTAGAAAGAGTTTTGTTGGTCTCTTGCTCAAATGCGCCCAGCACATAATAATCAAGTTAGTGGTAGTCCATGGAGTTCGGTACCAAGATGTAAGGGGTGATTTAGAAAGAGTTTTGTTGGTCTCTTGCTCAAATGCGCCCAGCACATAATAATCAATTTGGTGGTAGTCCATGGAGTTCGGTACCAAGATGTAAGGGGTGATTTAGAAAGAGTTTTGTTGGTCTCTTGCTCAAATGCGCCCAGCACATAATAATCAATTTGGTGGTGGTGTCCATGGAGTTCGGTACCAAGATGTAAGGGGTGATTTAGAAAGAGTTTTGTTGGTCTCTTGCTCAAATGCGCCCAGCACATAATAATCAAGTTGGTGGTAGTCCATGGAGTTCGTACCAAGATGTAAGGGGTGATTTAGAAAGAGTTTTGTTGGTCTCTTGCTCAACTGCGCCCAGCACATAATAATCAATTTGGTGGTAGTCCATGGAGTTCGGTACCAAGATGTAAGGGGTGATTTAGAAAGAGGCTGTTGGTCTCTTGCTCAAATGCGCCCAGCACATAATAATCAATTTGGTGGTAGTCCATGGAGTTCGGTACCAAGATGTAAGGGGTGATTTAGAAAGAGTTTTGTTGGTCTCTTGCTCAAATGCGCCCAGCACATAATAATCAAGATGGTGGTAGTCCATGGAGTTCGGTACCAAGATGTAAGGGGTGATTTAGAAAGAGTTTTGTTGGTCTTTGCTCAACTGCGCCCAGCACATAATAATCAATTTGGTGTAGTCTTAGAGTTCGGTACCAAGATGTAAGGGGTGATTTAGAAAGAGTTTTGTTGGTCTCTTGCTCAACTGCGCCCAGCACATAATAATCAAGTGGGTGGTAGTCCATGGAGATAGGTACCAAGATGTAAGGGGTGATTTAGAAAGAGTTTTGTTGGTCTCTTGCTCAACTGCGCCCAGCACATAATAATCAATTTGGTGGTAGTCCATGGAGTTCGCACAGATGTAAGGTAGATTAGGAAAGAGTTTTGTTGGTCTCTTGCTCAAATGCGCCCAGCACATAATAATCAATTTGGTGGTAGTCCATGAGTTCGGTACCAAGATGTAAGGGGTGATTTAGAAAGAGTTTTGTTGGTCTCTTGCTCTCAACTGCGCCCAGCACATAATAATCAATTTGGTGGTAGTCCATGGAGTTCGGTACCAAGATGTAAGGGGTGATTTAGAAAGAGTTTTGTTGGTCTCTTGCTCAACTGCGCCCACATAATAATCAATTTGGTGTAGTCCATGGAGTTCGGTACCAAGATGTAAGGGTGGGATTTAGAAAGAGTTTTGTTGGTCTCTTGCTCAAATGCGCCCAGCACATAATAATCAATTTGGTGGTAGTCCATGGAGTTCGGTACCAAGATGTAAGGGTGATTTAGAAAGAGTTTTGTTGGTCTCTTGCTCAAATGCGCCCAGCATATAATAATCAAGTTGGTGGTAGTCCATGGAGTTCGGTACCAAGATGTAAGGGGTGATTTAGAAAGAGTTTTGTTGGTCTCTTGCTCAACTGCGCCCAGCACATAATAATCAATTTGGTGGTAGTCCATGGAGTTCGGTACCAAGATGTAAGGGGTGATTTAGAAAGAGTTTTGTTGGTCTCTTGCTCAACTGCGCCCAGCACATAATAATCAATTTGGTGGTAGTCCATGGAGTTCGGTACCAAGATGTAAGGGTGATTTAGAAGAGTTTTGTTGGTCTCTTGCTCAAAATGCGCCCAGCACATAATAATCAATTTGGTGGTAGTCCATGGAGTTCGGTACCAAGATGTAAGGGGTGATTTAGAAAGAGTTTTGTTGGTCTCTTGCTCAAATGCGCCTAGCACATAATAATCAAGTTGGTGGTAGTCCATGGAGTTCGGTACCAAGATGTAAGGGGTGATTTAGAAAGAGTTTTGTTGGTCTCTTGCTCAACTGCGCCCAGCACATAATAATCAATTTGGTGGTAGTCCATGGAGTTCGGTACCAAGATGTAAGGGGGTGATTTAGAGGTGAGTTTTGTTGGTCTCTTGCTCAACTTCAGCTTGTGCACATAATAATCAATTTGGTGGTAGTCCATGGAGTTCGGTACCAAGATGTAAGGTGATTTAGAAAGAGTTTTGTTGGTCTCTTGCTCAAATGCGCCCATGACATAATAATCAATTTGGGTATCCATGGAGTTCGGTACCAAGATGTAAGGGGTGATTTAGAAAGAGTTTTGTTGGTCTTTGCTCAACTGCGCCCAGCACATAATAATCAAGTTGGTGGTAGTCCATGGAGTTCGGTACCAAGATGTAAGGGGTGATTTAGAAAGAGTTTTGTTGGTCTCTTGCTCAAATGCGCCCAGCACATAATAATCAAGTTGGTGGTAGTCCATGGAGTTCGGTACCAAGATAAGGGGTGATTTAGAAAGAGTTTCTGCTGGTCTCTTGCTCAAATGCGCCCAGCACATAATAATCAATTTGGTGGTAGTCCATGGAGTTCGGTACCAAGATGTGGGTGGTGATTTAGAAAGAGTTTTGTTGGTCTCTTGCTCAAATGCGCCCAGCACATAATAATCAATTTGTGGTAGTCCATGGAGTTCGGTACCAAGATGTAAGGGGTGATTTAGAAAGAGTTTTGTTGGTCTCTTGCTCAAATGCGCCCAGCACATAATAATCAAGTTAGGTAGTCCATGGAGTTCGGTACCAAGATGTAAGGGGTGATTTAGAAAGAGTTTTGTTGGTCTCTTGCTCAACTGCGCCCAGCACATACGAATCACCGGTGTAGTCCAAGAGTTCGGCATCAAGATGTAAGGGGTGACGAAAGAGTTTTGTTAGCCTTCAAGTTCGTATGCGCCCAGCACATAATAATCAATTTGGTGGTAGTCCATGGAGTTCGGTACCAAGATGTAAGGGGTGATTTAGAAAGAGTTTTGTTGGTCTCTTGCTCAAAAGCTGCGCCCAGCACATAATAATCAAGTTGGTGGTAGTCCATGGAGTTCGGTACCAAGATGTAAGGGGTGATTTAGAAAGAGTTTTGTTGGTCTCTTGCTCAACTGCGCCCAGCACATAATAATCAATTTGGTGGTAGTCCATGGAGTTCGGTACCAAGATGTAAGGGGTGATTTAGAAAGAGTTTTGTTGGTCTCTTGCTCAACTGCGCCCAGCACATAATAACTGGCGGTGGTAGTCCATGGAGATAGGTACCAAGATGTAAGGGGTGATTTAGAAAGGAGTTTGTTGGTCTCTTTGCTCAACTGCGCCCAGCACATAATAATCAATTTGGTGGTAGTCCATGGAGTTCTTGGTACCAAGATGTAAGGGGTGATTTAGAAAGAGTTTTGTTGGTCTCTTGCTCAAATGCGCCCAGCACATAATAATCAATTTGGTGGTAGTCCATGAGTTCGGTACCAAGATGTAAGGGGTGATTTAGAAAGAGTTTTGTTGGTCTCTTGCTCAACTGCGCCCAGCACATAATAATCAATTTGGTGGTAGTCCATGGAGTTCGGTACCAAGATGTAAGGTGATTTAGAAAGAGTTTTGTTGGTCTCTTGCTCAACTGCGCCCAGCACATAATAATCAATTTGGTGGTAGTCCATGGAGTTCGCAACAAGATGTAAGGGGTGATTTAGAAAGAGTTTTGTTGGTCTTGCCTAAATGCGCCCAGCACATAATAACTCAATTTGTAGTAGTCCATGGAGTTCGGTACCAAGATGTAAGGGGTGATTTTAGAAAGAGTTTTGTTGGTCTCTTGCTCAAATGCGCCCAGCACATAATAATCAAGTTGGTGGTAGTCCATGGAGTTTGCTGGTACCAAGACAAGGGGTGATTTAGAAAGAGCTGGTCTCTTGCTCAACTGCGCCCAGCACATAATAATCAATTTGGTAGTCCATGGAGTTCGGTACCAAGATGTAAGGGGTGATTTAGAAAGAGTTTTGTTGGTCTCTTGCTCAACTGCGCTCAGCACATAATAATCAATTTGGTGGTAGTCCATGGAGTTCGGTACCAAGATGTAAGGTGATTTAGAAAGAGTTTTGTTGGTCTCTTGCTCAAATGCGCCCAGCACATAATAATCAATTTGGTGGTAGTCCATGGAGTTCGGTACCAAGATGTAAGGGGTGATTTAGAAAGAGTTTTGTTGGTCTCTTGCTCAAATGCGCCCAGCACATAATAATCAAGTTGGTGGTAGTCCATGGAGTTCGGTACCAAGATGTAAGGGGTGATTTAGAAAGAGTTTTGTTGGTCTCTTGCCCAACTGCGCCCAGCACATAATAACTGGACTTGGTGGTAGTCCATGGAGTTCAAAAATTAAGACGTAAGGGGTGATTAGAAAGAGTTTTGTTGGTCTCTTGCTCAACTGCGCCCAGCACATAATAATCATTAAATTTGGTGGTAGTCCATGGAGTTCGGTACCAAGATGTAAGGGTGATTTAGAAAGAGTTTTGTTGGTCTCTTGCTCAAAATGCGCTCAGCACATAATAATCAATTTGGTGGTAGTCCATGGAGTTCGGTACCAAGATGTAAGGGGTGATTTAGAAAGAGTTTTGTTGGTTCCTTGCTCAACTGCGCCCAGCACATAATAATCAAGTTGGTGGTAGTCCATGGAGTTCGGTACCAAGATGTAAGGGGTGATTTAGAAAGAGTTTTGTTGGTCTTCTGCTCAAATGCGCCCAGCACATAATAACTGGGTTGGTAGTCCATGGAGTTAGGTACCAAGATGTAAGGGGTGATTTAGAAAGAGTTTTGTTGGTCTCTTGCTCAACTGCGCCCAGCACATAATAATCAATTTGGTGGTAGTCCATGGAGTTCGGTACCAAGATGTAAGGGGTGATTTAGAAAGAGTTTTGTTGGTCTCTTGCTCAACTGCGCCTAGCACATAATAATCAAGTGGGTGGTAGTCCATGGAGATAGGTACCAAGATGTAAGGGGTGATTTAGAAAGAGTTTTGTTGGTCTCTTGCTCAACTGCGCCCAGCACATAATAATCAATTTGTGGTAGTCCATGGAGTTCGGTACCAAGATGTAAGGGGTGATTTAGAAAGAGTTTTGTTGGTCTCTTGCTCAACTGCGCCCAGCACATATTAATCAATTTGGTGGTAGTCCATGGAGTTCGGTACCAAGATGTAAGGGGTGATTTAGAAAGAGTTTTGTTGGTCTCTTGCCCGACCCTGCGCCCAGCACATAATAATCAAGTAGTAGTCCATGGAGATAGGTACCAAGATGTAAGGGGTGATTTAGAAAGAGTTTTGTTGGTCTCTTGCTCAACTGCGCCCAGCACATAATAATCAAGTTGGTGGTAGTCCATGGAGTTAGGTACCAAGATGTAAGGGGTGATTTAGAAAGAGTTTGGTCTCTTGCTCAAATGCGCCCAGCACATAATACCAATTGGTGGTAGTCCATGGAGTTCGGTACCAAGATGTAAGGGGTGATTTAGAAAAGAGAGTTTTGTTGGTCTCTTGCTCAACTGCGCTCAGCACATAATAATCAAGTGGGTGGTAGTCCATGGAGTTCGGTACCAAGATGTAAGGGGTGATTTAGAAAGAGCTTGTTGGTCTCTTGCTCAACTGCGCCCCAGCACATAATAATCAATTTGGTGGTAGTCCATGGAGTTAGGTACCAAGATGTAAGGGGTGATTTAGAAAGAGTTTTGTTGGTCTCTTGCTCAACTGCGCCCAGCACATAATAATCAAGTGGGTGGTAGTCCATGGAGATAGGTACCAAGATGTAAGTGGTGATTTAGAAAGAGTTTTTGTTGGTCTCTTTGCCAACTGCGCCCAGCACATAATAATCAAGTGTGGTAGTCCATGGAGATAGGTACCAAGATGTAAGGGGTGATTTAGAAAGAGTTTTTGTTGGTCTCTGCTCAACTGCGCCCAGCACATAATAATCAAGTGGGTAGCAGTCCATGGAGCAGTACCAAGATGTAAGGGGTGATTTAGAAAGAGTTTTGTTGGTCTCTTGCTCAACTGCGCCCAGCACATAATAATCAAGTGGGTGGTAGTCCGTGCGGAGATAGGTACCAAGATGTAAGGGGTGATTTAGAAAGAGCTTTGTTGGTCTCTTGCTCAAATGCGCCCAGCACATAATAATCAATTTGGTGGTAGTCCATGGAGTTCGGTACCAAGATATAAGGGGTGATTTAGAAAGAGTTTTGTTGGTCTCTTGCTCAACTGCGCCCAGCACATAATAATCAAGTGGGTGGCAGTCCATGGAGTTCGGTACCAAGATGTAAGGGGTGATTTAGAAAGAGTTTTGTTGGTCTCTTGCTCAACTGCGCCCAGCACATAATAATCAATTTGGTGGTAGTCCATGGAGTTAGGTACCAAGATGTAAGGGGTGATTTAGAAAGAGTTTTGTTGGTCTCTTGCTCAACTGCGCCCAGCACATAATAATCAATTTGGTGGTAGTCCATGGAGTTCGGTACCAAGATGTAAGGGGTGATTTAGAAAAGAGTTTTGTTGGTCTCTTGCTCAACTGCGCCCAGCACATAATAATCAAGTGGGTGGTAGTCCATGGAGATAGGTACCAAGATGTAAGGGGTGATTTATAAAAGAGTTTTTTTGGTCTCTTGCTCAACTGCGCCCAGCACATAATAATCAATTTGGTGGTAGTCCATGGAGTTAGGTACCAAGATGTAAGGGTGATTTAGAAAGAGTTTTGTTGGTCTCTTGCTCAACTGCGCCCAGCACATAATAATCAAGTGGGTGGTAGTCCATGGAGATAGGTACCAAGATGTAAGGGGTGATTTATAAAGAGTTTTGTTGGTCTCTTGCTCAAATGCGCCCAGCACATAATAATCAAGTTGGTGGTAGTCCATGGAGTTCGGTACCAAGATGTAAGGGGTGA
>JBBBDQ010005718.1:0-11703 GCA_037127315.1 Ascarosepion bandense | reverse complement strand
ACATTTGGAAATAAAAATAGAAATGGTTCAAAAGTGACATTAAGGCTATCATAAAAAAGTTGGTTATTCCATAAGCTTTACTCTAAATACATTTGGAAATAAAATAGAAATGTTTCAAAAGTGACATTAGGCTATCATAAAAAAGTTGGTTATTCATAAACTTTACTCTAGAAATACATTTGGAAATAAAATAGAAATGGTTCAAAAGTGACATTAAGGCTATCATAAAAAGTTGGTTATTCCATAAACTTTACTCTAAATACATTTGGAGAATAAAATAGAAATGGTTCAAAAGTGACATTAAGGCTATCATAAAAAGTTGGTTATTCCATAAACATGCTCTAAATACATTTGGAAATAAAATAGAAATGGTTCGAAAGTGACATTAAGGCTATCATAAAAAAGTTGGTTATTCATAAACTTACTCTAAATACATTGGAAATAAAATAGAAATGGTTCGAAAGTGACATTAAGGCTATCATAAAAAGTTGGTTATTCCATAAACTTTACTCTAAATACATTTGGAAATAAAATAGAAATGGTTCGAAAGTGACATTAAGGCTATCATAAAAAAGTTGGTTATTCCGCCGACTTTACTCCTAAATACATTGGAAATAAAATAAGAAAATGGTTCGAAAGTGACATTAAGGCTATCATAAAAAAGTTGGTTATTCATAAACTTTACTCTAAACCACATTTGGAAATAAAATAGAAATGGTTCGAAAGTGACATTAAGGCTATCATAAAAAAGTTGGTTATTCATAAACTTTACTCTAAATACATTTTGGAAATAAAATAGAAATGGTTCGAAAGTGACATTAAGGCTATCATAAAAAAGTTGGTTATTCCATAAACTTTACTCTAAATACATTTGAAATAAAATAGAAATGGTTCGAAAGTGACATTAAGGCTATCATAAAAAAGTTGGTTATTCCGCGACTTTACTCTAAATACATTTGGAAATAAAATAGAAATGGTTCGAAAGTGACATTAAGGCTATCATAAAAAAGTTGGTTATTCGCAAACTTTACTCTAAATACATTTGGAAATAAAATAGAAATGGTTCGAAAGTGACGACAAGGCTATCATAAAAAAGTTGGTTATTCCCTTAAACACCTCTAAATACATTTGGAAATAAAATAGAAATGGTTCGAAAGTGACATTAGGGCTATCATCAAAAAGTTGGTTGTCCGCCGACTTTACTCCTAAATACATTTGGAAATAAAATGAAATGGTTCAAAAGTGACATTAAGGCTATCATAAAAAAGTTAGTTGTTCACTTGACTTTGCTCTAAATACACATTTGGAAATAAAATAGAAATGGTTCCAATGACATTAAGGCTATCATAAAAAAGTTGGTTATTCCATAAACTTTACTCTAAATACATTTGGAAATAAAATAGAAATGGTTCAAAAGTGACATTAAGGCTATCATACAAGAAGTTGGATTGTTCATAAACTTTACTCTAAATACATTTGGAAATAAAGGAGAAATGGTTCAAAAGTGACATTAAGGCTATCATAAAGTTGGTTATTCATGACTTTACTCTAAATACATTTGGAAATAAAATAGAAATGGTTCAAAAGTGACATTAAGGCTATCATAAAAAAAGTTGGTTATTCCATAGAACTTTATAAATACATTTGGAAATAAAATGAAAATGGTTCAAAAGTGACATTAAGGCTATCATACAAAAGTTATTCATAAACTTTACTCTAAATACGATTTGAAATAAGAGAAATGTTTAAAGTGACATTAAGGCTATCATAAAAAAGTTGGTTATTCCACTTTGACTTTACTCTAAATACATTTGGAAATAAAATAGAAATGGTTCAAAAGTGACATTAAGGCTATCATAAAAGAGTTGAATTTATTCCATAAACTTTTTTTACTCTAAATACATTTTGGAAATAAAATAGAAATATGGTTCAAAAGTGACATTAAGGCTATCATAAAAAGTTGGTTATTCCATAAACTTTACTCTAAATACATTTGGAAATAAAGGAGAAATTGTTCAAAAGTGACATTAAGGCTATCATAAAAAAGTTGGTTATTCCGCTGACTTTATCTAAATAGATTTGGAAATAAAATGAAATAGTTCAAAGTGACATTAAGGCTATCATAAAAAAGTTGGTTATTCCGCCGACACCTCCTAAATACATTTGGAAATAAAGGAGAAATGGTTCAAAAGTAACATTAAGGCTATCATAAAAAAAAGTTGGTTATTCCGCTGACTCTAAATACGTTGGAAATAAAATAGAAATGGTTCAAAAGTGACATCGAGCTATCACAAAAAAGTTGGTTATTCATGACTTTACTCTAAATACATTTGGAAATAAATAAAATGGTGAAAAAGTGACATTGAGCTATCATAAAAAGTTGGTTGACTAAGCGACTTTACTCTAAATACATTTGGAAATAAAAATGAAAATGGTTCAAAAGTGACATTAAGGCTATCAACAAAAAAGTTGGTTATTCCATGACTTTATAAATACATTTGGAAATAAAATAGAAATGGTGAAAAAGTGACGTTAAGGCTATCATAAAAAGTTGGTTATTCCTTCCAAAGCTTTTACTCCTAATACATTTGGAAATAAAATAGAAATGGTGAAAAAGTGACGTTAAGGCTATCATAAAAGTTGGTTATTCCATGACTTTACTCTAAATACGTTTAAAATAAATAGAAATGGTTCAAAGTGACATTAAGGCTATCACAAAAAAGTTGGTTATTCCGCTGACTTTACTCTAAATACATTTGGAAATAAAATAGAAATGGTGAAAAAGTGACATTAAGGCTATACAAAAAATTTAGTTATTCCGCTGACTTTACTCTAAATACATTTAGAGTAAAATAGAAATGGTGAAAAAGTGACATTAAGGCTATCACAAAAAAGTTGGTTATTCCATGACTTTATTCTAAATACGTTTGGAAACTAGATAGAAATGGTGAAAAAAGTGACGTTAAGGCTATCATAAAAAGTTGGTTATTCCGCTGACTTTACTCTAAATGCATTTGGAAATAAAATAGAAATGGTTCAAAAGTGACATTAAGGCTATCACAAAAAAAGTTGGTTATTCCGCTGACTTTAAATAGATTTGGAAATAAAATAGAAATGGTTCAAAAGTGACATTAAAGGCTATCATAAAAAGTTGGTTATTCCATAGCTTTACTCTAAATACATTTGGAAATAAAATAGAAATGGTTCAAAGTGACATTAAGGCTATCACAAAAAAGTTGATTTATTCCATGACTTCTCTAAATACATTTGGAAATAAAATAGAAAATGGTGAAAAAGTGACATTAAGAGCTATCATAAAAAGTTGGTTATTCCGCTGACTTTACTCTAAATACATTTGAAATAAAGGAGAAATAGTTCAAAAGTGATATTAAGGCTATCGCAAAAAAAAGTTGGTTATTCCATGACTTTACTCTAAATACATTTGGAAAATAAATAGAAATGGTTCAAAAGTGACATTAAGGCTATCATAAAAGAAATTTGGTTATTCACATAAACTTTAAATACATTTGGAAATAAAATAGAAATGGTTCAAAAGTGACATTAAGGCTATCATAAAAAAGTTGGTTATTCCATAAACTTTACTCTAAATACATTTGGAAATAAAATAGAAATGGTTCAAAAGTGACATTAAGGCTATCATAAAAAAGTTGGTTATTCATAAACTTTACTCTAAATACATTTGGAAATAAAATAGAAATGGTTCAAAAGTGACATTAAGGCTATCATAAAAAGTTCGGTTATTCCGCTGACTTTACTTAAATACGTTTGGAAATAAAATAGGAAATGGTTCAAAGTGACATTAAGGCTATCATAAAAGTTGGTTATTCCGCTGACTTTCTAAATACATTTGGAAATAAATAGAAATGGTTCAAAAGTGACATTAAGGCTATCATAAAAAAGTTGGTTATTCCATAAACTTTACTCTAAATACATTTGGAAATAAAATAGAAATGGTTCAAAAGTGACATTAAGGCTATCATAAAAAAGTTGATTTATTCATAAACTTTACTCTAAATACATTTGGAAATAAAGGAGAAATGGTTCAAAAGTGACATTAAGGCTATCATAAAAAAGTTGGTTATTCCACTGACTTTACTCTAAATAGATTTGGAAATAAAATAGAAATGGTGCAAAAGTGACATTAAGGCTATCATAAAGTTGGTTATTCCATAGAGCTTTATCTCAAATACATTTTGAAATAAAGGAGAAATGGTTCAAAAGTGACATTAAAGGCTATCATAAAAAAGTTGGTTATTCATGACTTTACTCTAAATACGTTTGGAAATAAAATAGAAATGGTTCAAAAGTGACATTAAAGGCTATCACAAAAAAGTTGGTTGTTCATGACTTTACTCTAAATACATTTGGAAATAAAATAGAAATGGTGAAAAAGTGACATTAAGGCTATCATAAAAAAATTGATTATTCCATGACTTTACTCTAAATACATTTGGAAATAAAATGAAAGGAGTGAAAAAGTAAGCATTAAGGCTATCATAAAAAGATGGATTTATTCACATGACTCACTCTAAATACATTTGGAAATAAAATAGAAATGGTGAAAAAGTGACATTCAGGCTATCATAAAAGTTGGTTATTCCGCTGACTTTCTCTAAATACATTTGGAAATAAAATAGAAAGGGTGAAAAAGTGACATTAAGGCTATCATAAAAAGATGGTTATTCCATGACTTTACTCTAAATACATTTGGAAATAAAATAGAAATGGTGAAAAAGTGACGTTAAGGCTATCATAAAAAGTGCAGTTATTCCGCTGACTTTACTCTAAATACATTTGGAAATAAAATAGAAATGGTAGAAAAAAGTGACGTTAAGGCTATCATAAAAAGTTGGTTATTCCGCTGACTTTACTCTAAATACATTTGGAAATAAAATAGAAATGGTGCAAAAGTGACATTAAGGCTATCATAAAAAAGTTGGTTGTTCCGCCGACTTTTATACAAATACATTTGGAAATAAGGGAAAATGGTTCAAAAGTGACATTAAGGCTATCATAAAAAAAAGTTGGTTATTCCACCAGACTTTTACTCTAAATACGTTTGGAAATAAAATAAAAATGGTTCAAAAGTGACATTAAGGCTATCAACAAAAAGTTGGTTATTCCGCTGACTTTCTCTAAATACATTTGGAAATAAAATAGAAATGGTGAAAAAAAGTGACGTTAAAGGCTATCATAAAAGTTGGTTATTCATGACTTTACTCTAAATACATTTGGAAATAAAATAGAAAAGGGTGAAAAAGTGACGTTAAGGCTATCATAAAAAGATGGTTATTCCATGACTTTACTCTAAATACATTTGGAAATAAAAATAGAAGGAAATGGTGAAAAAGTGACGATGAGAAGCTATCATAAAAGTTGATTTATTCGCTGACTTTACTCTAAATACATTTGGAAATAAAATAGAAAGGGTGAAAAAGTGACGTTAAGGCTATCATAAAAAGATGAGTTGTTCACTTGACTTTGCTCTAAATACATTTGGAAATAAAATAGAAATGGTGAAAAAAGTGACGTTAAGGCTATCATAAAAAGTTGGTTATTCCGCTGACTTTACTCTAAATACATTTGGAAATAAAATAGAAATGGTGAAAAAGTGACGTTAAGGCTATCATAAAAAGTTGGTTATTCCATGACTTTACTCTAAATACATTTGGAAATAAAATAGAAATGGTGCAAAAGTGACATTGAGGCTATCATAAAAAAGTTGGTTATTCCATAAACTTTACTCTAAATACATTTGGAAATAAAGGAGAAATGGTTCAAAAAAGTGACATTAAGGCTATCATAAAAAAAAGTTGGTTATTCCGCAGACTTTATAAATACATTTGGAAATAAAATAGAAATGGTTCAAAAGTGACATTAAGGCTATCAACAAAAAGTTGGTTATTCCGCTGACTTTACTCTAAATACGTTTTGAAATAAAATAGAAATGAGTGAAAAGTGACATTAAATATATCATAAAGAAAGTTGGTTATTCCGCTGACTTTACTCTAAATACATTTGAAATAAAAATGAAAGGAAAAAAGTGACGTTAGGGCTATCTTAAAGATGGTTATTCCGCTGACTTTACTCTAAATACGTTTGAAATAAAAATAGGGGGAAATGGTGAAAAAGTGACGTTAAGGCTATCATAAAAAGTTGGTTATTCTACTTCAGCTTTATACAATACATTTGGAAATAAAATAGAAATGGTGAAAAAGTGACGTTAAGGCTATCATAAAGTTAGTTGTTCCATGACTTTACTCTAAATACGTTTTGAAATAAAATAGAAATAGTGAAAAAAAGTGACATTAGAGCTATCATAAAAAGTTAGTTATTCAACTGACTTTCTCTAAATACGTTGAAATAAAATAGAAATGGTTCAAAAGTGACATTAAGGCTATCACAAAAAAGTTGGTTATTCATGACTTTAAATAGATTTCGAAATAAATAGAAATGGTTCAAAAGAAGTGACATTAAGGCTATCATAAAAGTTGGTTATTCCGCTGACTTTACTCTAAATACATTTGGAAATAAAATAGAAATGGTTCAAAAAAGTGACATTAAAACTATCACAAAAAAGTTGATTTATTCCGCTGACTTTACTCTATATACATTTGGAAATAAAATAGAAATGGTGAAAAAGTGACATTAAAGGCTATCACAAAAAAGTTGGTTATTCCGCTGACTTTAAATAGATTTCGAAATAAAATAGAAATGGTTCAAAAGTGACATTAAGGCTATCATAAAAAGTTGGTTATTCGCTGACTTTGTACTCTAAATACACATTTGGAAATAAAATAAAATGGTTCAAAAGTGACATTAAGGCTATCACAAAAAAGTTGGTTGTTCCGCTGACTTTTACTCTAAATACATTTGGAAATAAAATAGAAATTTTTTCAAAAGTGACATTAAGGCTATCTTAAAAAAGTTGGTTATTCCGCCTGACTTTACTCTAAATACATTTGGAAATAAAATAGAAATGGTTCAAAAAGTGACATTAAGGCTATCACAAAAAAGTTGGTTATTCATGACTTTACTCTAAATACATTTGGAAATAAAATAGAAATGGTGAAAAAGTTGCGTTAGAGCTGTCACTAAAAGTTGGTTATTCCGTGACTTTACTCTAAATACATTTGGAAATAAAATGAAAATGGTGAAGAAGTGACGTTAAGGCTATCATAAAAGTTGGTTATTCCGCTGACTTTACTCTAAATACATTTGGAAATAAAATAGAAATGGTGAAAAAGTGACATTAAGGCTATCACAAAAAACTTGGTTATTCAACTGACTTTAAATAGATTTGAAATAAAAATAGAAATGGTTCAAAAGTGACATTGAGGCTATCATAAAAAGTTGGTTATTCCATGACTTTACTCTAAATACATTTGGAGAATAAAATAGAAATGGTTCAAAAGTGACATTAAGGCTATCACAAAAAAGTTGGTTATTCGCAAAGCTTTACTCTAAATACATTTGGAAATAAAATAGAAATGGTGAAAAAGTGACGTTAAGGCTATCATAAAAAGTTGGTTATTCCGCTGACTTTACTCTAAATACATTTGGAAATAACATAGAAATGGTTCAAATGTGACATTAAGGCTATCACAAAAAAGTTGGTTATTCCGCTGACTTTACTCTAAATACATTTGGAAATAAAATAGAAATGGTTCAAAAGTGACATTAAGGCTATCATAAAAAGTTGGTTATTCCGCTGACTTTACTCTAAATACATTTAGAAATAAAATAGAAATGGTGAAAAAGTGACGTTAAGGCTATCATAAAACGTTGGTTATTCCGCTGACTTTACTCTAAATACATTTGGAAATAAAATAGAAAGGGTGAAAAAGTGACGTTAAGGCTATCATAAAAAGATGGTTATTCCGCTGACTTTACTCAAAATACATTTGGAAATAAAATAGAAATGGTGAAAAAGTGACGTTAAGGCTATCATAAAAAGTTAGTTATTCCATGACTTTACTCTAAATACATTTTGGAAATAAAATGAAATGGTTCAAAAGTGACGTTAAGGCTATCATAAAAAGTTAGTTTATTCCGCTGACTTTACTCTAAATACATTTGGAAATAAAATAGAAATGGTGAAAAAGTGACATTAAGGCTATCATAAAAGTTGGTTATTCCGCTGAATTTTAAATACATTTGGAAATAAAATAGAAATGGTAGAAAAAGTGACATTTAAAACTGTAAAAGTTGGTTATTCCGCTGACTTTACTCTAAATACATTTGGAAATAAAATGAAAATGGTGAAAAAGTGACGTAAGACTATCATAAAAATTTGGTTATTCCGCTGACTTTACTCTAAATACATTCCAAATAAAATAGAAAGGGTAGAAAAAGTGACATTTAAGGCTATCATAAAAAGTTGGTTATTCCGCTGACTTTACTCTAAATACATTTGGAAATAAAACAGAAATGAGCTGAAAAAGTGACGTTAAGGCTATCACCAAAAGTTGGTTATTCCGCTGACTTTACTCTAAATACGGCAGAAATAAAATAGAAAGGGTGAAAAAAGTGACGTTAAGGCTATCATAAAAAGTTGGTTATTCCATGACTTTACTCTAAATACATTTGGAAATAAAATAGAAAGGGTGAAAAAGAAAGTGACATTAAGGCTATCATAAAAAATTGGTTATTCCCATGACTTTACTCTAAATACATTTGGAAATAAAATAGAAATGGTGAAAAGGTGACGTTGACTATCATAAAAGTTGGTTATTCCATGACTTTACTCTAAATACATTTGAAATAAAAAATAGAAAGGGTGAGAAAAAAGTGACGTTAAGGCTATCATAAAAAGTTATGGATTTATTCCACTTTACTCTAAATACATTTGGAAATAAAATAGAGAAGTAGTGAAAAAGTGACGTTAAGGCTATCATAAAAAGTTGGTTATTCCGCTGACTTTACTCTAAATACATTTGAAATAATAGAAATGAGTGAAAAAGTAGCTTCGTTAAGGCTATCATAAAGTTGGTTATTCCGCTGACTTTACTCTAAATACATTTGGAAATAAAATAGAAATGGTGAAAAAGTGACTTTAAGGCTATCGCAAAAAAGTTGGTTATTCCGCTGAATTTTAAATACATTTGGAAATAAAATAGAAATGGTAGAAAAAGTGACGTTAAAGGCTATCATAAAAAGTTGGTTATTCCGCTGACTTTCTCTAATACATTTGGAAATAAAATAGAAATGGTGAAAAAGTGACGATTGAGAATATCATAAAATGTTGGTTATTCCGCTGACTTTACTCTAAATACATTTGGAAATAAAATAGAAATGGTGAAAAAGTGGCAATGAGCTATCATAAAAAGTTGGTTATTCCCATGGCTTACTCTAAATACATTTGGAAATAAAATAGAAATGGTGAAAAAAGTGACGTTAAGGCTATCATAAAAGAAGTTGGTTATTCCGCTGACACATAAATACATTTGGAAATAAAATAGAAATGGTGAAAAAGTGACGTTAAGGCTATCATAAAAAGTTGGTTATTCCGCTGACTTTAATCTAAATACATTTGGAAATAAAATTGAAATGGTTCAAGAGTAGCATTAAGGCTATCATAAAAAAGTTGGTTATTCCACGCTGACTTTAAATAGATTTGGAAATAAAATAGAAATGGTTCAAAGTGACATTAAGGCTATCATAAAAGTTGGTTATTCCGCTGACTTTACTCTAAATACATTTGGAAATAAAATAGAAATGGTTCAAAAAGTGACATTAAGGCTATCACAAAAAAAGTTGGTTATTCCACTGACTTTACTCTAAATACATTTGGAAATAAAATAGAAATGGTGAAAAAGTGACGTTAAGACTATCATAAAAGTTGGTTATTCCGCTGACTTTATAAAATACATTTTGAAATAAAATAGAGAAAAATTCGAAAAAAGTGACGTTAAGGCTATCATAAAAAGTTGGTTATTCCATGACTTTACTCTAAATACATTTGGAAATAAAACAGAAATGGTGAAAAAAGTGACGTTAAGGCTATCATAAAAGTTGGTTATTCCGCTGACTTTACTCTAAATACATTTGAAATAAAATGAAAGAGGGTGAAAAAGTGACATTCAAACTGTCATAAAAAGTTGGTTATTCCGCTGACTTTACTCTAAATACATTTGAAATAAAATAGAAAGGGTGAAAAAAGTGACGTTAAGGCTATCATAAAAAGTTGGTTATTCACGCTGACTTTACTCTAAATACATTTGGAAATAAAATAGAAATGGTGAAAAAGGTGACGTTGAGGCTATCATAAAAAAGTTAGTTATTCCACTGACTTTACTCTAAATACATTTGGAAATAAAATAGAAAAGGGTAGAAAAAGTGACGTTAAGGCTATCATAAAAGTTAGTTATTCCATGACTTTACTCTAAATACGTTGAAATAAGAAGGCAAGAGAAATGGTGAAAAAGTAAAGCATTAAAATATGTAAAAAAGTTGGTTATTCCGCTGACTTTACTCTAAATACATTTGGAAATAAAATAGAAATGGTGAAAAAGTGACATTAAGTATCATAAAAAGTTGGTTATTCCGCTGACTTTCTCTAAATACATTTGGAAATAAAATAGAAATGAGTGAAAAAGTGACTTTAAAGGCTATCATAAAAAGTTGGTTATTCCGCTGAATTTAAATACATTTAGGAAATAAAATAGAAATGGTGAAAAAGTAGCATTAGACTATCATAAAGGATTGGTTATTCCATGACTTTACTCTAAATACATTTGGAAATAAAAATAGAAATGGTGAAAAAGTGACGTTAGAGCTATCATAAAATGTTAGTTATTATAGCTTTACTCTAAATACATTTGGAAATAAAATGAGAAATGGTGAAAAAGTGACATTAAGGCTATCATATTAAAGTTGGTTATTCTATGACTTTACTCTAGTATTGAAATAAAATAAAATGGTGAAAAAGTGACATTAAGGCTATAAAAATTGGTGTATTCATGACTTTACTCTAAATACATTTGGAAATAAAATAGAAATGGTGAAAAAGTGACGTTAATTATCATAAAAAGTTGGTTATTCGCAGCTTTAATCTAAATACATTTGGAAATAAAATTGAAATGGTTCAAAGTGACTAAGGCTATCATAAAAAAGTTGGTTATTCCGCTGACTTTAAATAGATTTGGAAATAAAATAGAAATGGTTCAAAAGTGACATTAAGGCTATCATAAAGTTGGTTATTCATGACTTTACTCTAAATACATTTGGAAATAAAATAGAAATGGTTCAAAAGTGACATTAAGGCTATCACAAAAAAGTTGGTTATTCCGCTGACTTTACTCTAAATACATTTGAAATAAAATAGAAATGGTGAAAAAGTGACGTTAAGGCTATCACAAAAAAGTTGGTTATTCCATGACTTTACTCTAAATACATTTGGAAATAAAATAGAAATGGTGAAGAAAAAGTGACGTTAAGGCTATCATAAAAAGTTGGTTATTCCCTTTGACTTTACTCTAAATACATTTGGAAATAAAATAGAAATGGTGAAAAAGTGACATTAAGGCTATCACAAAAAAGTTGGTTATTCCGCTGACTTTACTCTAAATACATTTGGAAATAAAATAGAAATGGTGAAAAAGTGACGTTAAGGCTATCTTAAAAGTTGGTTATTCCATGACTTTACTCTAAATACATTTGGAAATAAAATAGAAATAGTTC